>JAHHZJ010002792.1:0-68671 GCA_021437245.1 Aegilops speltoides | reverse complement strand
TGGCGGGAAATACCCGGACACCGCGTCCGTGCCCGGCGGGCTGAAAGCGGGAAATGCCCGGGTGGTTGGATGAACCCGGAATGGCGAACTTGGGGAGTGCCGACTCGAGGCGAGGGAGGAGGCGGAGGGCGGCGAAGGCGCCCGGAAGGCGGGCGGCCAGCCTGGCCCGTCGCGCCTCGGCAATGGCCCGGAACAAGCGGCCGCCGGAGAACCAAATGAACCGCCCCGGGCCCGGCCGACCTTGCCATCACCTCCGACCCTTGGCCCGGAGCCTCCTGAACTTCTCTTTTCCCCCTTTATCTCTTTAGTAATCTTTTGAAAAGTTGTTGGTTTGAACAATTCCACCCTGGGTGTATCACAATTTCTATTGAAAATTGGCCAAGGGCCTATGTAAATATTTATCCGATTTCCCCTTTCCTTGTTATTGCTCTGAGGCTTTTTCCTTTGCCTTCTTCCCATGCCGCCTTGCGGCTGAAACCGCTCGTGGTTTATGGGTCAGTTTGGCTTTTGGGAAAACAAGTTAACGTTTAGAGACTCTTTAGAAATCGGCTAAGCGATAAGTGACTATCCAAGTGGCCGTCTTTGATAAAATTAAGCTGACCGACTACTCATGATCGGCTCTGCGGAGGGCGGTAGCCAGCAGGCAATGCATAAGCTTTTGGTCCTTAGCCATTTTTCATGCTTGCTTTCGTTCTTGCTTGTTCTCGCCTACCTGTGCTCTGGACTCGGCTTCGATAGGAGGCGGCGGCGCAACAATTACTTGTCCGACTACGGAAGCATTTCATAGTCAAGCGAGTCCAAGGCCGACTAATGGACCGGTGCGAACTATGATAAAAAGTAGCATGTTGGCGTGATTCTTATCATACGAGATAGCAAAAGCGTCCCAGCTCATCTCGGGGCCTAATGGTCTTAGTACTTTAATACAAAGGGGTAGTGCGATACTCGCATCAGCTTAAAATCTTGAAGATTCGCGTTCCAGGCCTGTTTCTTTGCGGAGTAGTCCTTTTTCGCTCGAGGCTTGGCGTCGGTGGATAGTAAGCGTCGTTCCCTAGCACCTTCGATGATGAAGGACCATCCCAAAGGTCGACAACTTGTTGGCGGCTGTTCCGAATCAGCGAGCACAAATCGCCCTCTTGGAATGATCTGGCTTGACCTTGCGGTTTGTAGTATCGGTGAGACTCTGCTGGTAGATCTTTGGACCGGTGGTGCCAATACGGCCCTCTTCCGGCAGATCCACGCCGTCTTGGGCGCTTTTGACTTCCTCTTTGGTGTACAGGTGACTCGTGGAAGTGAACTCTATTCCATCGGGATAGGGCTTAACCGTGAAGCGAGGAAGAAAGCGTGAAGCGGTTGACTTGTTTGGAGTTATCCCCTCCGGGGGCGGGCACTCCCGACCCACCCGCGGCGCCGGTGGTTATACCGTCGAGGCTTGATGCAGCGAGGATGAGGCCATTGGCTCATTCCACCGGCCGTTTATGCGGATGGGCAGCGGGCCTAATCGATCGGATGCCCGGTCCGCGGGCCAAAGCGCCCGCAAAGTTTGTGCCGTTACTGATGATCTTTGGGTATGCCATACCGCACCATAATTCGGCGATGAAGGTTCTGCGCGGCCCGTTCAACTTCTTGATGGGCTTTGCTTCCACCCACTTGGTGAACTTTCCACCACCACAGGAATGAGTTAGGCCGCCTCGGGCGTCTTGAATAGTCCTACCATGTCCGGGCCCCAAACTGGAAGGGCGGGAGGATTGTCTTGGCGGAAGCGGTGAATGGCTTGGGCCGGCTGGCCCCATTTTGGACTAGCTCTTTAGCTTCTTCGGGCATCGGCCAAAAAAACCGTCGAAAGGCTTTGGCGGGAGTGCCCTTTTGCTAATGGTGGTACTTTTCGCTCCGATGGATGTCTCCGAGTTGCTTGGCCTTGACGATTCTCTATTTGGTAGACACCGGTGACCTGCGCTGACTAGCTCTCTATTGACTATGGTGTATGCTGCCGCTCGGTGCTGCCGGAGCCAGGATCTCATCATTGGCCTCTTTTACTAGAAACTTGAGGATGTCTGCTATCTCTTCAGCTACCAAGTGACTTGGACAGGATTTTTGGAAGGCGGGGCCTGGGTTGACGTTCTGGATTGGGGAGTCTGGGCGGGGCGCAATTTCGGGCGAACCCGAAGTCCTCGGGCCGGGACCCGAGCCCGAACTCGAAGTCCTCGGGCGGTCGGCCTGATCCGGGCAGGTTCGGAGTCCCGGGCGATTTCAAATGTGATTTTCTTGAGGCTTCTTTGGGGCTCGGTGGGATCCGACCCAACGGAGGGCGGCACAATGGTGTCGGTGAAGCGATAGATGGCGAGGGAAGGGCGGCCGGGAAGGTTCGCTTAGCGAGTGGAGCCACTTCGTGCCATCCGGTCGTTGTCATTTCTTCGGGTGCACCCCTCGAAATATCCTGAGTTGCTGCACCAAGCGGTAGCTTGCCATGTTTCCGTCTTTAGCATCCATGGCGGATGCTTCTGGGCCCAATCGATGCAAAGCATAGGATCCGGGAATCAAACTCTTTCAAGCGAACCCATGAATGGCGCCTCATATTCAGCGTTGTTGGGCGGCGAAGTGGATTCCACATACTTGGGCTTGTCACCCTTAGGGAGGTGAGGCGGCCGGCTCGGGCGGTCGCATCTTGGAGCCATCGAAATGCATCCCCAATGGGTGGTCGGTTTGGCCGTCGGTCTCGGCCGGTCGGCGAAATCGGCCCCTGCGACTTGATGGAGGTCGGGGCTGGTAGTAGATGGTGTAGGGCTAGATCTTAGCCCATTTGGCTACTTCGGCGGGCGTCTCGGCTTCAATGATCTCGGCGGTGGGCGGTGCAAACCCACGGTGATTGGATGCTCTTGGAAGTAGGGGGCCTTCTTGGCGGCAAATGCACACCATAGCACATCTTACGGTAGTGAGGGAGTTGCGGAAGTGGCGTTACCTCCTCGGATGTTCCCGGTCTGGATGGGGCGCCTTGCCTTCCTCCTTTTCCCGACTACAAGGTTCTTGACTACTTTCTTTGGTGGCGGCGATGTACAAACATGGGCTCTTTGGGGTTGGAGCCCCAACAGGGGAGTATCAACATCTTCATTGAATGCCTCATCGTTAATTTCCACTTTCGAAAAAGGTGGTCTTCTTCATCAATGATACAAGGCGATTTCTGCCCAATGATCTCGGTGATGGGCGTAAGCACGGTGAACCCATCCGCGTCGGTGGGTACCTCCATTCTCTCAATGGCTTTGATCTTCCCGGGGGTTGCACTCTATCGCGTTAGGAACTAGGAAGCCAAGGGCTGGCGGCTGGTACTCCCAACTTCTCGGGGTTGAGCTTGATAAATCGGTGATTCTCAAGGTCTCCTGAGGTCCTCCCAACATTCCACCTTCTCGTCTTCACCACCCATCATCCGTGACATGGGCATTCCCCGAGTTGCTTGGTAAACCCATCAGGCGAAGGTGGCGCCTCATTCCTCAAGCGAGCGTCATGTCGGTTGGGAAGGCTCAAATGGCGTGATGAAGGGGTCTTGATCGTCCTAGGTTGGCGATCGGTGATATCCAATATGCATCTAAACGAGCAGCTGCATCCATTGTGGAGTCTATCACGATCAATTCTTGGTAACAACGGGTCCTTAGGGCAGGCTTTGTTGGGCTTGTGTAGTCGATAACATCCGCCCTGCTTGTTTTCTTGGCACCCGGGTTTCCCGCCCTCTAGAAAAACACTTCCATGATGAAACGGCTGGGCGGGTATCTCTTCTCCAACAACTCTTCTTTTCTCTTGCCCCGGTGGCAAAGGGCTGGGCTCATATCTGCCTGGCTTGTGCTCGGGTTTCGTGGTACACGGCATGTCTTTGGGGACCATGCAAAGATGTCGATTCTCACAGAAATGGAGCTCGCCTTCCTTTTGTCAGGCCCATGCCCATACAGGGTATCTCTAGGTGCTCGGGTCCAAGGGTATCTTCTTGGTTTCTTTGGCGGCAATGTTACGCCTCCGCTCCTTGGGGTGGGCGACATCTGGCTGCTTTCGGCCCCGCCCGACTCGGTCAAAGGGCGCTTCTGGCGCGATCACGGGGACTCGGAGCCGACTACTCGGCAGCGGGGGCGACTTCTTATTGCCCTCGGTCAATCCTTGGAACTCGGCATCTTCATCTTGGTGGGGTAGGCCCCAATGAACTTGGCCAAAGGTCGGACAAGAAGGCGTGGTATGGGCTCTCAAGTCCACCACCCGAACCAGACCGGCTCCGGAAATGATCTTTGTCTCCGGAAGGGCGTCTTCGGGATCTTGCCAATGGGAGCGGGAGGCGGGTACAATTCCATGGAACCCGGTCCGGCTGCTCTGACTTCCGCATTCTAGCTTCTCCATGGTTCCTTTAGGGATGTTGATCTCGCCTCCGTCTATCGGACTCGTGAAAAAGGCGGCCCGCCTATGGTGGCAAGATCGCACCTAGGACCCAGGCGTGAGCCGGACCGGCATCACCTCGGGTGATCGCCCGACTCAAGCGATAGGCCTCTCGGACCAATGCATGAACTTGGGCATTTGTTGCTATTGCATTTACTTCTTGTTGTTGTTGGGCGCTTGCTTTCTTCGGTCATCTCACCTTGGTGAACACTATGTAGGCTCCGTGCTCTTCTAGGAACTCGTCTTGCCTTTGCGCCCGGGCGAGCCGCCCGGCTCTTTGGGGGCGGTGGTGGGCGGCGCCCAGCGGCGGTGGAGCAAAACCGTCTCCTTGGCGATCTGGTCGCCGGTGGCACTACTGGTGGTGTGGTTTGGCGGCTTCGGCTGTGGAACTTGCAAGGACCATCGAGTCGCTCATAGGAGAAAGCGGCACCAATTGGACTTGCCGCCATACGCGCTTGGGAGGCTGCCCTCCATTGTTGATCTTCAAGCTGTCGCCACTTGCCCACTGTTGGAAGTCGCTCTTGGCCTTGCGGCTTGTTGTCGTTCATTCTTGTCGTGACTGGTGTCTCTGGCGAGTTACAGGGAGCTTTAGGGGTCACCTTGCCGGCACTGACTGGATCTCCGTCTTCATGGGCGAGTCGGCGTGGCGTGCTTATGCGCTATGACTAGTAGTTAAATCGAGGTTTACGGCTCGTCGCGAGAGGAACTGTGCTTGAGAGGTGCCTCTCGGCACCGGCTGTGAAAATGCTCGATAGCCTGCACCTCGTGCCGCCCTCGCGGAGTTTGGCTTCGCGCGTGTAGAGGTATTGCGTGTTGATTCATCGGGGCCTTGCGCTGAGGAAACTGGCGCGGCTTGGGAGGTCGCTTATGCGTGCTTGTAAGTTGCGGATGAAGGCTTGATGAAATCGACCCAGCTGTTGATGCTGCGGGGCTTGACTGTTCAACCATGTCGGGCCGTGCCACAGGCATGAGAGCGTGCTTCATGCACTCGCTTGTTGCTGTCGCTATCTTGGCGGCTAGGGTAGTCTATCAGCCGATCCTCCGGCTTCCGGGCGGTGTACTTAGGTGTGTCTCGGGGCGTGAACCCTTTGGGAAGGCTCGTCTCGATCACGGGGCCGAAGCAAAGCGGACCCGGCTCGTCTTCCTCTTCAGCGCCGAGGATCGGTGGAGTCGGTCGATCCGATGGCGGCGTCATTCTCTCGACTCCCTCTCGGCGCAGCCTCCGAGTCGGATGCTCAATGGCGGCGAAACTTCGCCGCTCTCTTAGCGGGGAGCAGTGTCGTCCGCTGCTCTCTTGCTCTCGGGCGGCCGTCTTGAGTCGCGCTTCGATGGTAATCACGAGTCCGGCGTGGCTGACAGCGGCTCCTTCTCTTTCCTTCGCGGACTCCACCGGTCGGCGTCCGAATCAGCGCCTTGATCTCGGCGGGGAGGCAAGTCGTCGTTACAACTCTTGCGGCTGCTCTGCTGACCGCGGCAGCGTTTCTTGCGCAACGGCGTCAAGGACTCTTGGACTCGCTCCGTCGTCACGAGCTCTTCGCCCTCGAAGTTCTTCAGCTCGTCGATCGCCCGCTTAGGCGGCTTGGATGTTCTCTGCTGGGGTGGCGTGCAGGCGTTTTGCCCGACAAGTCGGCGATGCGCGCCTTGCGCACCGCACCTGAACACTTCGGCCCGGTCGGGCTGGCGAGCCGCTACAGCGCGATCCATCTCGCGCTGGTATCCTCCGACAAAGCGCCTCATGCTTGCCAGCTTCTTGGCGCCTTGATGATCTGAAGCGGCAGTCTCAACATCTGGCGTCGCGTCCTCTGGAATGGCGCGGTTAGGTCTTCTGAGGCGCGCTAAGCGGGTCCTAGGCTTCTTCGCCCGTAGTGCTGCGCCGTGGCTGATGGCGAGCACCTCCGTGGCGGTGCTTCGCCGCTCTCCTCGTGCAGGCGGCTCGTCGTGAACCACCACGTTGGTGGGAAAAATGTCAGCGACGCGGCGTCGGTCGACCAGCATCGGTCGGTGGAGCCTCTGAGTCAAGTCTGGCGGGCTCGCCCGGCGGCGTGGAATTGGTCGAGAGGCCGCGAAGGCTCTGGGCCACCGTGCCTGCGTCGGATCGAGCTCGCCGGGCGCATCTCGCCGACAAGTTGGCGAGCTGCTCGCCGCCTGAGGCTTGCCGCCTTGCCGTCGTCTGAACTCCATCTGCGAACGGCTGGCTGCACTTTCGCCAGGAGGAAGAGGTTCCGTCGAAGCAGATCTCCAGGACGGCGGTGCGCCGCCCCGGTGAGTCGCAAATGTCGGGGGTTGTGTGCGACATATGCCAAAGGATGGCTTATCATGGTGAAGCGAGTAGAGCGTCGTCGGTGCCAGAAGCGGGGTAAGCGTGAACATGCTGCGCCGCAGATCTTACCTAACCGGGGCTCTCCGTGGAGATAACACCCTCTTTTGCTCTGCGGGGTCTCCCATGGTCACTAAAACAAGGTGACTACAATGGTGCTCTTGGGCTGTATCGGGGGGGAAGGCAAGGCTGTTCTCTCCCACGGCTATCGGTCTAACTCTATCAAGTCAAACCCTTTGCATGGGTGCCCGGGGGTTTATAAGTACCCGGTAATAATCCGGCTGGCGCGGGCTACCTTACATCTCGGCCCGCCTTCCCGCAAAGGGCCCCTTGGGTGGTCCCAGGAACCCCTTTTCGTGCTCATAGCCAGGCTTGGTGCCGGGTAACCGTCGCCGTCCTTCGGTGATCCTTTCGCCCTCCCCATCCGAATCGATCAATGCTTAGGGGCCTGGAGAGGCAGCCGACTCCGGGAAGCCCGACTCCTGAGGAGCCGTCTTGGCGGCTTCGGCGCCTTGGCCACCAGCAGCCGAAGCGGTCGTGGTCTTGGGCGTATAGGCGGCGTCGTGGAACCTGATGCATCGCACTATAGCTGGTCGGGCAGGCATAATAGTCGCGCCTGCCGGAAGATCTCGATAATCTGGCTCACTGTAGCCATGCAGGTCCTACGTAGGCAGGGAGGGCCACATCATGCATGCGTACCCGCGGGCTTTATGTGATGCCATGGGCGACTCCATAATCGGCGTCCGTTGAAGCGCTAACTTAAACCAGGACTCGGCTTTTCGAAGATCGCCCAATTTGGGACTCGGCCTCTCTGGAGTGCGCCGGTACAGGACAAACTCTCTGGAGATGCAATTTGGGACTTCGGCCTCTCACGGAGGTTGCCCGGCTGGGACTGTTGAAGAGTGCGGTGGGCCTGATGTCTTGAAAGTTCCGGTGTTGGGGCGTAGTAATTTCAAAAATTTCCTACGCACACGCAAGATCATGGTGATGTATAGCAACGAGAGGGAGAGTGTTGTCTACATACCCTTGTAGACCCGAAGGCGGAGCGATCACAACGTGAGGAAGTAGTCGTCGTTCTCCTCGCGATCCGACCGATCCCGCGCCGTTATTCGGCGCCCGAGTTCTTGACACACGTGACAGCTCGATGACGTCCCTCGTACTCCGATCCAGCCGAAAGTCGAGGAGAGTTCAAAGACGGCGACAGCGTGGTGACGATCTTGATGTTTCACCGGGCGAGGGCTTCGCTTAAGCCATGACGGCAGTATGACTGAGGTGGAATATGGTGGAGGGGGCACCGCTGCACGCTAAGGAACGATCAGTAGATCAAACTTGTGTGTTCTAGGGTGCCCCCTGCCCCGTATATAAAGGAGGGAGGGGGAGGCCGGCTGCCCAGAGGCAGGGTGGCCGAGGAGTCCTACTCCACCGAGTAGGACTCCCCTTCCTAGTTGGAATAGGATTGGGGGAGGGGGAAGAGGAAAGGGCGCGCCGCCCTCCTTGTCCTATTAGGACTGGGGGAGGGCGCAGCGGCCACCTGGCCTGCCTCCTCCTTCTCCCTCGAGGCCCACCGAGGCCCATTTACTCCCGGGGTTCCAGTAACCTCCAGTATTCCCAGAATTGCTGTTTTACTGGAACCATTCGAACTCCAAACATAGGCTTCCAATATATCAATCTTTATGTCTCGACCATTTCGAGACTCCTCGTCATGTCCGTGATCACATCCGGGACTCCTCAACTTCTTGGTACATCAAAATAAACTCATAATAACCGCCGCCGAAACCTTAAGCGTGCGGACCCTACGGTTCGAGAACAATGTAGACATGACCTAGAACTATTCTCTCGGTCGATAACCAACAGCGGGACCTGGATGCCCATATTGGTTCCTACATATTCTACGAAGATCTTTATCGGTCAGACCGCATAACAACATACGTTGTTCCCTTTGTCATCGGTATGTTACTTGCCCGAGATTCGATCGTCGGTATCCAATACCTAGTTCAATCTCGCTAATGGCAAGTCTCTTTACCGCCCAGTAATACATCATCTCACAACTAACTCATTAGTTGTAGTGCTTGCAAGGCTCAAAGGATGTGCATTACCGAGAGGGCCAGAGATACCTCTCCGACAATCGGAGTGACAAAACCTAATTCTCAAATACGCCAACCCAACATTCGCCTTTGAGACACCTGTAGTACTCCTTTATAATCACCCGATTCATTGTAGACGTTTGGTAGCACCCAAAGTGTTCCTCCGGTAGACGGGAGTTGCATAATCTCATAGTTACAGGAACATGTATATGTCATGGATAAAAGCAGTAGCAACATACTAAACGATCGTGTGCTAAGCTAATGGAATGGGTCATGTCAATCAGATCATTCTACTAATGATGTGACCTTGTTAATCAAATAACAACTCTTTGTTCATGGTTAGGAAACATAACCATCTTTGATTAACAAGCTAGTCTAGTAGAGGCATACTAGTGACATATTGTTTTGTCTATGCATTCACACATGTATCATGTTTCCGGTTAATACAATTCTAGCATGAATGATAAACATTTATCATGAAATAAGGAAATAAATAATAACTTTATTATTGCCTCTAGGGCATATTTCCTCCAGTCTCCCACTTGCACTAGAGTCAATAATCTAGATTACATAGTAATGATTCTAACACCCATGGAGTCTTGGTGCTGATCATGTTTTGCTCGTGGAAGAGGCTTAGTCAACGGTTCGCTACATTCAGATCCGTATGTATCTTGCAAATCTCTATGTCTCCCACCGACTAAGTCCCTGATGGAATTGAAGCGTCTCTTGATGTGCTTGGTCCTCTTGTGAAATCTGGATTCCTTTGCTAAGGCAATTGCTCCAGATTGTCACGTCAGAAGATTTTCATTGGACCCGATGCACTAGGTATGACACCTAGATCGGATATGAACTCCTTCATCCGCATCCTTCATTAGCTGCTTCGCTGCTATGTACTCCGCTTCACATGTAGATCCCGCCACGACGCTTTGTTTAGAACTGCACCAGCGGCGGCTCCTCCGCTTAGTGTAAATCGTATCCGGTCTGCGATTTAGAATCGTCGGATCGTTGTCAAAGCTTGCATCAACGTAACTGCCATCTTATGAGCTCTTTGTCACCTCCATATACGAGAAACATATCCTTAGTCCTTTTCGGTATTTCGGGATGTTCTTGACCGCTGTCAATGATCCACTCTCGATTACTTTGGTACCTCTGCTAGGCTTATAGCAAGGCACACATCAGGTCCGGTACACACAGATTGCATACATGATAGAGCCTATGCTGAAGCATAGGAACATCTTTCATTTCTCTCTATCTTCTGCAGTGGTCGGGCATTGAGTCTTACTCAACTTCACACCTTGTAACACGTGCAAGAACCCTTTCTTTGCTTGATCCATTTTGAACTTCTTCAAAATTTTGTCAAGGTATGTGCTTTGTGAAAGTCCAATTAAGCGCCTTGATCTATCTCTATAGATCTTAATGCCCAATATGTAAGCAGCTTCACCGAGGTCTTTCATTGAAAACTCTTATTCAAGTATCCCTTTATGCTATCCAGAAATTCTATATCATTTCCGATCAGCAATATGTCATCTACATATAATATCGAAATGCTCTGAGCTCCCACTCACTTTCTTGTAAATCTGAGGCTTCTCCAAAAGTGCTGTACAAACCCAAATGCTTTGATCACACTATCAAAGCGTTTATTCCAACTCCGAGATGCTTGCACCAGTCCATAGATGGATCGCTGGAGCTTGCACACTTTGTTAGCTCCCTTTGGATCGATAAAACCTTACCGTTTGCATCATATACAACTCTTCTTCCAAATCCATTCAGAATGCACGGTCTTTACATCCATTTGCCAAATTTCATAATCATAAAATGCGTAATTGCTAACATGATTGAGACGGACTTAAGCATCGCTACGGTGAGAAGGTCTCATCGTAGTCAATCCCTTGAACTTGTCGAAAACCTTTTGCGACAAGTCGAGCTTTGTAGACGAGAACATTACCGCTGTAATCGGCCTTCTTCTTGAAGATCCACTTGTTTTCTATTGCTTGCCTACCCTCGGGCAAGTCAACCAAAGTCCATACTTTGTTTTCATACATGGATCCCATCTCGATTTCATGGCCTCAAGCCATTTTGCGGAATCTGGGCTCACCATCGCTTCTTCATAGTTCGTAGGTTCATCATGATCTAGTAGCATGATTTCCGAACAGGATTACCGCACCACTCAGTGCGGATCTTACTCCGGTTGATCTCACGAGGTTCTCAGAGTAACTTGATCTCAAGTTTCATGATCAACATCATCAACTTCCTCACTACTTGGTGTAGGTGTCTCGAAACCGGTTCTGCGACGAACTACTTTCAAGTAAGGGAGAAGGTACTATTACCTCATCAAGTTCCACTTTCCTCCCACTCACTTCTTTCGAGAGAAACTCCTTCTCTAGAAAGGATCCATTCTTAGCAACGAATGTCTTGCCTTCGGATCTGTGATAGAAGGTGTACCCAACTCGCTCTTTGGGTATCCTATGAAGACACATTTCTCGATTTGGGTTCGAGCTTATCAGTTGAAGCTTTTCACAAGCATCGTGATCCCCAAACTTTAGAGAACGACAACTTTGGTTTCTTGCCAAACCATAGTTCATAAGGTGTCGTCTCAACGGATTTCGACGGTGTTCTATTCAGATGTGAATGCGGTAGTCTCTAGAGCATAACCCCAAAACGATAGCGGTAAATCAGAAGAGACATCATAGATCGCACCATATCTAGTAAAGTGCGACGATTCTGACGTTCGGACACACCATTCTGTTGTGGTGTTCCGGTGGCGTGAGTTGCAAACTATTCGCATTGTTTCAAATGTAGACCAAACTCAGAACTCAAATATTCACCTCCACGATCAGATCGTAGAAATTTAATTTTCTTGTTACGATGATTTTCAACTTCACTCTGAAATTCTTTGAACTTTTCAAATGTTTCAGACTTATGTTTCATTAAGTAGATATACCCATATCCGCTTAAGTCATCTGTGAAGGTGAGAAAATAGCGATATCCGCCACGAGCCTCAACATTCATCGGACCACATACATCCGTATGTATGATTTCCAACAACTGCTTGCTCTCTCCATAGTACTGAGAAGCGGTGTTCTAGTCATCTTGCCCATGAGGCACGCGGTTCGCAAGTGCCAAGTGATTCATAATCAAGTGACTCCAAAAGTCCATCAAGATGGAGTTTCTTCATGCGCTTTACACCGATATGAGCTAAACGGCAGTGCCACAAATAAGTTGCACTATCATTATCAACTCTGCATCTTTTGTTTTCAACATTATGAATATGTGTATCACTACTATCGAGATTCATCAAAAATAGACCACTCCTCAAGGGTGCATGACCATAAAAGATATTACTCATATAAATAGAACAACCATTATTCTCTCGATTTAAATGAATAACCGTCTACGCATCAAACAAGATCCAGATATAATGTTCATGCTCAAGCGCAGGCACCAAATAACAATTATTTAGGTCTAAAACTAACTCGAAGGTAGATGTAGAGGTAGCGTGCCGACCGCGATCACATCGACTTTGGAACCATTTCCACGCCAAGATCGTCACCTCGCCCTTGCCGGTGTTAAGCTAACCGTAGTCCCGCTTTCGAGTTGCAAATATTAGCAATGTAACCAAGATCAAATACCAAAAGCTATGCACAGCTCTAGTAAGGTACACATCAATAACATGTATATCACATATACCTTTGTTCACCTTGCCATCCTTCTTATCCGCCAAATACTTGGGGCAGTTCCGCTTCAAAGACCACTACTTGCAAGTAGAAGCACTCCGCTTGTGGTTTAGGGCCAGACTTGGGTTTCTTCTCCGAGCAGCAACTTGCTTGCTGTTCTTCTTGAAGTTCCCCTTCTTCTTCCCTTTGCCTTTCTTCTTGAAACTAGTGGTCTTATTGACCATCAACACTTGATGCTCCTTCTTGATTTCTACCTCCGCAGCCTTTAGCATTGCGAAGAGCTCAGGTATAGTCTTTACTAACCCTTGCATATTATAGTTCATCACGAAGCCTTTGTAGCTTGGTGGCAGTGATTGAAGAATTCTGTCAATGACACAATCATCCGGAAGATTAACTCCCAATTGTGTCAAGTGATTGTAATACCCAGACATTCTGAGTATGTGCTCACTAACAGAACTATTCTCCTCCATCTTGCAGCTATAGAACTTATTGGAGACTTCATATCTCTCAATCCGGGCATTTTGTTGGAATATCAACTTCAACTCCTGGAACATCTCATATGCTCCATGACGTTCAAAACGTCGTTGAAGTCCCGTTTCTAAGTCAGAAAGCATGGCACATTGAACTATAGAGTAGTCATCGACTTTGCTCACGCCAGACGTTCTTAACATCGTGGTTGCTCATCAGCGACAGAGTTCGCACCTAGCGGTGCATCCAGGACGTAATTCTTACGTGCAACAATGAGGATAATCCTCAAGTTACTGGACCCAGTCCGTGTAATTACTACCATCATCTTTCAACTTTGCTTTCTCAAGGAACGCATTAAAATTCAACGGAACAACAAGACGAGCCATCTATCTACAATCAAACATAAACAAGCAAGATACTATCAGTACTAAGTTCATGATAAATTTAAGTTCAATTAATCATATTACTTAAGAACTCCCACTTAGAAAGACATCTCTCTAGTCATCTAAGTGATCACGTGATCCAAATCAACTAAACCATAACCGATCATCACGTGAAATGGAGTAGTTTTCAATGGTGAACATCTTATGTTGATCATATCTACTATATGATTCACGCTCGACCTTTCGGTCTCGGTGTCCGAGGCCATATCTCGCATATGCTAGGCTCGTCAAGTATAACCCGAGTATTCTCGCGTGTGCAAAACTGGCTTGCACCCGTTGTAGATGGACGTAGAGCTTATCACACCCGATCATCCGCGTGGTGTCGCAGGCACGACGAACTTTGGCAGCGGTGCATACTCGGGAGAACACTTCTTGATAATTTAGTGAGAGATCATCTTATAATGCTACCATCAATCAAAGCAAGATAAGATGCATAAAGGATAAACATCACATGCAAATCAATATAAGTGATATGATATGGTCATCATCATCTTGTGCTTCATGATCTCCATCTTGCAGCACCACCATGATCACCATCGTCACCCGTACGACACCTTGATCTCCATCGTAGCATCGTTGTCGTCTCGCCAAACTTATGCTTCTACGACTATCGCTACCGCTTAGTGATAAAGTAAAGCATTACAGTATGATTGCATTGCATACAATAAGCAACAACCATATGGCTCCCGCCATTGTCGATAACCGGTTACAAAACATGATCATCTCATACAATAAAATATAGCATCACGCCTTGACCATATCACATCACAACATGCCCTGCAAAAACAAGTTAGACGTCCTCTACTTTGTTGTTGCAAATTTTACGTGGCTGCTACGGGCTTAAGCAAGAACCGATCTCACCTACGCATCAAAACCACAACGATACTTATCAAATAGACTCGCTTTTAACCTTCTCAAGGACCGGGCGTAGCACACTTTCAGTTCAACTAAAGTGAGAGAGACAGCACCCACCAACACCTTTAAGCAACGAGTGCTCGTGGCGGTGAAACCAGTCTCGGCGTAGCGACTGCAGTAATGTCGGCCTGGCCGCTTCATCTCACAATAACGCTGAACCAAAGTATGACATGCTGGTAGGTAGTATGACTTGTATCGCCCACAACTCACTTGTGTTCTACCGTCGCAAAACATCAAACCATAAAAACCTAGGCTCGGATGCCCTTTGTTGGGGAGCGTAGTAATTTCAAAAATTTCCACGCACACGCAAGATCATGGTGATGAATAGCAACGAGAGGGAGAGTGTTGTCTACATACCCTTGTAGACCCGAAGCGAAGCGATCACAACGTAGAGGAAGTAGTCAGACGTTCTCCTCGCGATCCGACCGATCGGCGCCGTTATTCGGCGCCCCGAGTTCTTGACACACGCATAGCTCGATGGACGTCCCTCGATCTCGATCCAGCCGAAAGTGTCGAGGGAGAGTTCGCCAACCGCGACGCAGTGCAGGACGATCTTGATGTTTCACTGTACGCAGGTTTCGCCTAAGCTTCGGGACAGTATGACCGAGGTGGAATATGGTGGAGGGGGGCACGACACGGCTAAGGAACGATCAGAGATCAAACTTGTGTGTCTAGGGTGCCCCCTGCCCCGTGATATAAGGAGGAGGGGGAGGCCGGCCGCCTAGAGGAGGCGCTGCGGAGGAGTCCTACTCCTCAGGAGTAGGACTCTTCCCTTTCTAGTTGGAATAGGATTGGAGGGAGAGAAGAGGCGCCCCTCCTTGTCCTATTAGGACTAGAGGGGAGGGTGACCATCCCTGCCGCCCTTCCTCTCTTCTCCTCGAGGCCCACTAGGCCCATTTACCTCCCGGGTTCCAGTAACCCCTAGTACTTCAGTAAATTGTTGTTTTCACCCTAACCATCTCGAACTCCAAACATAGGCTTCAATATATCAATCTTTATGTCTCGACCATTTCGAGACTCCTCGTCATGTCCGTGATCACATCCCGGACTCGAACTTCTTCGGTACATCAAAATACATAAACTCATAATAACCGCCATCAAGACCTTGCTGCGGACCTTACGGTTCGAGAACAATGTAGACATGACCTAGAACTATTCTCGGTCAATAACCAACAGCGGGACCTGGATGCCCATATTGGTTCCTACATATTCTACGAAGATCTTTATCGGTCGAGATCGCATAACAACATACGTTGTTCCCTTTGTCATCGGTATGTTACTTGCCCGAGATTCGATCGCCGTATCCAATACCTAGTTCAATCTCGCTATCGGCAAGTCTCTTTACTCGCTCCGTAATACATCATCTCACAACTAACTCATTAGTTGTAGTGCTTGCAAAGGCTTGGTGATGTGCATTACCGAGAGGGCCAGAGATACCTCTCCGACAATCGGAGTGACAAAACCTAATCTCGAAATACGCCAACCCAACATACTCGCTTGGAGACACAGTAGTAATTCTTTATAATCACCCAGCATTGTAGACGCTTGGTAGCACCAAAGTGTTCCTCCGTAAACGGAGTTGCATAATCTCATAGTTCTGAGGAACATGTATATGTCATGGATAAAGCAAGAGCAACATACTAAACGATCGTGTGCTAAGCTAATGGAATGGGTCATGTCAATCAGATCATTCTACTAATGATGTGACCTTGTTAATCAAATAACAACTCCTTGTTCATGGTTAGGAAACATAACCATCTTTGATTAACAAGCTAGTCTAGTAGAGGCATACTAGTGACATATTGTTTTGTCTATGCATTCACACATGTATCATGTTTCCGGTAAATACAATTCTAGCATGAATGATAAACATTTATCATGAAATAAGGAAATAAATAATAACTTTATTATTGCCTCTAGGCATATTTTCTTCACTAGGTCCTGGGTCAGCCTACCCGTGGCCCATTACTCCCATTAACTCTAACCTTCTTTTGTATTACCATGCATAGCATTTATCTCGCCATCAAGAAACTAGGTACTGACCCAGAGATGCATGTCGCGAAGAAGGATGTACAATCATATATATGCAACACAAAATATACTAGAGCAAATAATCAAAAAGAAAGGGTTAGCAACTAGATGCAATGATATATAGCACATGCAAATTAATTAACTAGAGGTACGCCCCATGTCATCGTGACGCAAACTAACAAAGTAGCGTTCGCTAGTTTCAGTTCGGCAGGACTCGTGGACATCACAAAGTTTCATGGCTACAAAAAGTATACAAGTTCAACCGTATTAATATCATCATCACTCTACATCATAAATCACTAGAAGTTCCATCCTTCCATATCACTCTGAGGATGAACCTCAGCTTCTTGAACGGCGTGAGTTCTAGAAGTTGCATGTCCATGAAGTTCGCCGGACGCTACCGCGATATAGGTCAGTGGTGGAATATCCTCTTCTCATCAACGAGACTTCTTTCATGATGATCGTCGCCAAATGTCGCTTTGGATCGCTAAAGAAGCCATCTCTAAGTTTATAATCCGCTTTCTCCATGAGATTCTAGCCACTTCAGGATATGATCATCATTCACTTTAGCACGCTGAAGCTTTTTGTGATCCTCGTGTTGAACTGAATCATGAGATGGACTATGGTAGAATCCATCCTTCTTGCTTGGTTTTTGGGACATGGATGCAAGGAGAATTAGCTTCATGCGCGAAACCCATCTTCTTCGCTCCTTTGTTTCTACACGTAATAATTCCTAAAGTCGGGGTCTTGGAGAGCATCATCTAGAATATTCATTATGTGGGTGTAGTCCTTTTTCTATTAGTCTTTGGAAAGGTCCAAAATACACCAAGTGGGAGACTTATGTAAAAGAACTATAAGGATGGCGCGCCCGTTGCTACTGAGTGGGAAAAGACACCCCCAAATTATTCTATGGCGAGAGAGAAGGAATGATCGGGAATGTATGAAAGGGGTTGTCCTAATCGACTTACTTTTGATGATAAGGCACGAGGACAATTTCCGGTCCTTATTCTCGCATCATGAAGTTTGAGAGCACTTTCAGCAGTTTCATCATCAAAAGCTCCACGACTCAAGAAAGACTTCGTGCATGTAGTACCTGGATCCTACTACACAGATTTGCGAGACTTCTTCACTCTTCATGATCGAGCTCATATAGAAGCGCCAGTGCTTCGACGATAGTAAAATCAAAGTCACTTTGTTAGAAAACATCTCAAAGATATGGTCAAACCAAGCAGAAGGAACACCATGCGGTCGCAGGTCGACGAAGCACTTCGCCTCGGGCACGAGTCAGCGTATGTCTGACATCCCGGATCCTTTCAGGGCTAGTAGGCTTTTCTCGTCGACAACACATGGTGCGTCATACCGAGATCCCCGACATGCTGATCCGGCCGTTTTTCGATTTCCGGTGAGCATCGGCTCGCCTGCGGAGATGGAACATGACCTAATCCTTTCATTCTGCACACACGCTTCTTCAAACTGCGATCGCCTCGGGTCATTGTGGTGCTCAGCTTATTTGGAGCAAGCAAAATATCTTCCCCGATCTCTTCCTCTCTTTTCTTGGGCACAATTCTGACACTTCCTTAACCCCCTGTCTCCCGCTGTTCTTGGCAGTTAATCTTGTCATTTACCCTCACATTTCGGCTAGTTGGAGCCTATGTTGAGGCGTGCATCTTTCAGCGTGGTCCTCAGAGGATTTCATGAAGAGAGACTTTGCAATCCATGGTACACCCCTGCCCGCATATCATCCATATCCTCATTAGCAAGTCGATAGCTCCATTCGTCATATGGTCAACACTCCATCATATCTAAGTGTCACGCTTCATGCAATGCTTGTATTGAGGTAATCCATAGGGTCGACCTCCGCCTCATCATCCATTCTCTGCTCTATAGGAGAAATTACATCACCAAGATTATTGCACCCCCTTCATCATGTCGCCCCGCCGCCTACCCCAAGACTGCTGCAGAGCTGGTAATTATGTGAGGCTGGTGGTGGTCTCCGCACATGCTTGTTGATGTGTGGTAGTTGGTAGTTTTCACTTCTATTTCTCGCACGTAATAAGATTCTTCTACCATAGCAAAGACTCCAACCCTTGGGTAGCCTAACTGCATGGGGTCTCATCGCCCCGGCCCCACATGCCTGTCATCGAGGAGGCAAATCCTCGCACCTTTATTTCACACCGGTCAAGCTAACCGGAAGCGCTCCAAAGAGATCAGTTGGTTGTGGAACGTATGCTGAGAGGGGTCCATTATCATCTCCTTCCCACATCCACCATCTGGCTTTGATCAAGTAGTGTATGGTACGGGGTTTCTTTCACGTGCAAACACATATGTCTCTGGGCGAAATCAAACAGCGCAAATGACAAAATGGAATATTATCTATATATATATATATGTTGGTGCGACATGTAATCATCAAGGATTTCCGCTGCCGAAGCCACTAAAGATCTAAGGCCCACTCTAAGCGCTACTTCAGAGATCGAGGACGGGTTTCTGCGAGCGAGCGCCAAGCGAGAGGAGGTCCGCTGGTTGGAGCAAGTGACGGGTGCGACGGTGTTGTTATGTTCGCGGAGTTGCTTTCGCTGACGAAACTGCACATCGAAATCATGTACCGCCTTGAAATCGATTTTCCTTCGCCTTCAGCTTGATGATACCTGGAACCAAGTTAGTAAGCTAAATCATTTCGGCGAGGCAATTACCGCTGCAGACGACCGCCATCAGAGTAACTCATATTTGTCTCTCGCTGCTTTTTTTTGGCGTCCTCAGCTGCTTTTTTCTCGACCGCAAGCTTCACCTTTGCGCCAATGTCCGCCGACTAACATTCTTTTCTGCTTCTTGCCTCCGGGCCGTCGTTTGTAAACACCTTCCACGTGGCACTGCCTCCGGCCGCTGTCCACACTTAATTGCTGGCTGGCGGCCGCTGGTCCAAAGGGAGTCCCTTAAGTTCGTGCTTGGCCCGGTTGGAGAGGGGTGTCCCACTTGGGCCTCATCGAGATAGTAGAGCTTTTGGCTGCATAGCGGTGCTGTTTTCTAGTAGTCAACTCAATTTCCTCGTGATCTTGTCCGTGTAAAAACCTTTTTTCCTTGTCCCAATTGTAGCGGCCCACTGATGAAGTCGCGGCCTGGCAAGCGTTGGTGAACTTCAGCGAGTAAGGTTCCGGGAGACCCAGCGGCTTCACGCTCCGCTGCCCCTTCCCATCCCATATGGGCCTTTACCGAGGTATCCATCGGCCTCCGAGGCGATGCTTCCGTGTTCCTTTGCCGGCGGCTTTTGAATTCTCGCAGCCTTAGCCTTACGTTCCTAAGTAGCATAAGTGTCCTTGAACTTCAGAACTCCTCTTCCGTGAAGTGTCGAATTTTCCTCCGTAATCTTGGACAGGGGTTCATCGGCTTTACACAGCTCGCTTTCACCCTCCCTTCCAGGAGGCCAAATCATTGCTGAACATGCCCATGGCGTGATTGTTAATCTTTTTCATCTTTCTGATCATCCATGGTTGTTCTATGTTATCATCCCGACGGGAACTTGAAACTCTTGTGCAACTGCTAGGAGCAATCACGTCAAATGTTCTTTACTCCTTAAGTCACCGGCGTTGATGTCATAAGATTCTCGTAGGATGCATCCTACTTGGTCCCCATAGCACTTGTGAGGTTCTTCCTATTTAACGCTTCAAACTTGCCAGGTGCCATCTTTGTGATCACAAGTCGTCTAATCCCTAGTTTGTT
Organism: Aegilops speltoides; assembly: GCA_021437245.1. Taxonomy (NCBI): domain Eukaryota; kingdom Viridiplantae; phylum Streptophyta; class Magnoliopsida; order Poales; family Poaceae; genus Aegilops; species Aegilops speltoides. Next base: position 48,615 of record JAHHZJ010002792.1, on the reverse strand, counting down.
AGGTTTTCGTGATCCTCTACTTATGCTTCCTTCTTTTCAGTAGGCAAGATTCAAAGCCGGTACCTCCTCACGGCATCTTTCCCCACTGCCTGTCATTTACCTGCGTCTTTGGCGCCCGTCGGTGTTTATGTACTCTTGTTCACCCTCATCGAGGCTTAATTGCAAACCTTGCTTAGCAAATAAATAGTCGAGGTACTCTTGTTCACCCTCATAATCCATCTCGGGCCTCGCATCTTGGTCAAGGCTCAGTTTCTTCATTGTTCGACATGTCTCCTATGATTAAGTGGCCTCATTTATTTCTAAAAGTATGAATAAATGAGAAATGACATAAAAAGAAATTCTATGTACAAAGACTCGATATGCCAACTATAGCAGCACGATCATGCCTTTATTCACGCGAAATTTCGATATTAGACCTTTGCTAAAAATGGACATATCGAGCCACCGAAATTCAGTAACGAAATGAATCAACATTCCAAAGGTAAATATAGGCCACTCGGATCATTTTTCCAAACATGACATTTCTAAAAATTATGACATATGCACATATCACATGTCCATTCAAATTTGCATATAAATTCAGCCACTTTTGAAACCTAGCTAAATTCATAACTAAATAGATAATTTAATTAATTAACATAATCAAGAACTCTAGCAGAGAGAGGGGGTTTACAGAGCGCAGGCAGGCGAGAGGAGGTGGCCCGACGACGCGAGGAGAGGAAGGATGCGAGGGTCGGATGGTCGAGGTCGAAAGGCTGGTTTGGGGCGGAAGGCCGGCACGGAGTTTCAAGTAGGGTCATGGTCAGGGCATGAAGAGGCGGTAAAATGGGCTAGCACCGGTGACCGGTCAGGTCGAGGGCCGGACGGGCCTAAGCGCCGGTCAAGCAGGCTATAAGCCAAGGAGTCGTGGGCTATGGCCACAATGTTCGCAGCACAAAGCAAAGTATCGGGAGAGAGTGGGGATTTGGGGGAAATATGATGAAGTGTGGTGAGTGGAGAATTTTAAGTTAAGTCGATGGTGAACAGTGAGCTAGCTAAGAGGTCAAAAACGCGGCTGTTACTAATATAAGTGAAGTCAGAACGTTTAGGAAAAATGCGCCATTACTAAATTCAGTAGCTGCAGCGGTTATACAAAAGCTAATGGCTTCTACTGGGCTGCTACTGCCAGTTTTTCTCTTTTTCTTTTCCTCTTTATTTTATCCCCACTTTATTTTCCGAGGGCAAAGGAATGAAGCGAGGCGATATATATTGCATCATTCGACGCTTAAATATGTAATTAAAACAGGAACATATATATTACACATCATTGGACCCATGCATAATAATGGCTAAGTGTGTATACAAAATAGAACATATATATATATTACACATCATTGGACCGATACCATACGCTTCCTCGGTGTTGACGCTTTCATTTTTTAGTCAGATTCTTTTCCTCTTATTCGGTCGAAGAATAATTGAGCCCCTGCCAGTGACTTTGCTTTTTCCATGGAGTATGATTTTCTTAGGTAACGTAGCATTGATTCTGCTTTTGACGTATACTTCATCATCATCGTCATCTTCCCTCATTGGGTTGCCATACTGATCATAGTCTTCCCTCGCTGGCTTAATTCCATCCATTCCAATGATGTTCCTTTTGCCTCACCTCCGATAACACGGTTGATCGAAAGCGGTCATTTATGAAGAAGCATTGTGTCAAGTGCTTAGCCTTGTACCCATGGTTTGCTATTGCGATAGCGTTCACTAAAGCTTCTTCGTGGCGGGTGCAGTCATGGTAGTAAACATCCGGCTTTCTCTTTCGACATTCTTAGCCCATCTCGACATGGAACATCATCGTGTTGTGTCAGTCGAGTAGTCAAGCTTCCCGTGATCTCCTCGACCCTTCCATAAAAATCGCTCAGTTGTGCCGTTATCGCTGCCGTCATAGTATTCTATAAATCGTCATTTCAGTTTTGATCATCACCGCCCATATCTCGGGCCTGCGTGTAGAAGCGTAGTATCTCATGGATATCATATGCCCGAGTAGGTTACGAGGTTGGGCGAGGGGCCATAATGCTAAGGCCATATATGAGCAATCTGGTCTTAGAGCCCTCCTCCCGGGATTAGAAATAATATTCTTTTTGAACCAATGCGGGAAAGTGGAGTTGTGCTCAGTAACTTCTGGCGTCTGGCCTGCATACCCCGGCCAAGATATACTTCTTTATGAGCATTTCTTTGTGCAAAGGCCACAAAAGGATTCGCACTTCGCCTAGGTGTTGTAGCACTACCAAGTTTGCTCTCACACAAGTCGCTGCTACGATTCCGGAAAGATGCTAATATGCAGTTCTCGCGATCGCTGGGTAAAGGACTCATCTCCTTGAGCCTCCCATGCGTGCTTGTTAATCCAAGTAAAACCAACACTAACACTAAGCCATTGGTCTCATATATAGAAAATTCTCACAAAAAGAGATGCACTCTTGTGCCCATCCGGACGGGGACATACATTTAACGCATCCTTTGATGATCCCATTCATCCTCTCAAACGGCATCATGTTGTGCGGTGAATGACGGCTCCCAGTCTATTATGTCATCCACAATATGGACACAGAGATGCACCATCACGCTGGAAGAATGCGGGTCAAGTACATCTCAAGCTCATTCAAGATCGCCAACAATCTCTTCCTCGTAGCCTTTGGAGCCGCTCACACCGATCGACTTCTCGAGAGATGACGCCGAAAAAGTTGGCAGAGACCATAGACAGGTCACGGACGTGTTTGTCCATTATCCCTCTATGAGCAACAGGTAGTATCTACGCCATCATCACATTTACGCTTCATGAGACTTCATCTGGCCGAATCCTTTTGCTGTCCGTGTCTAGATATCGCTTATCTTGCCAACAAGAATCGTGAACTAACTTTGGACTCCCGGAAGGCACTTAAAGAATTGATTGATCTCTGTTCACTTAAGGTGCTGCTACAAGAGCAGGGGCATCCTTTTTTTATTATTTTCTTGCCCTTCTTCTCTCCTCAGTGCCTTAGTCTCCTCCGCCTCTGTCTCTGCCTCGACATTTGCATTTTGCAGCATGTGCAGATCTTCCCTGATTTTCAAATCTTGCAAGTTCTTTCTTGCCTTGGCCCATCCTTGGTCTTATCCTAAGATAAATTATCAATGTTATGCAGCAAGCTCAAGACATTCTACGGCGATATGCATTTGATCAAGGCAATGAGGTGTATCGAAGTTTGTGTCAAGTACTCCAAGTCCCGCAACACAGACTCCGCCTACCATATTTAAGCAGGGCCCGCAGCTTTCTCATCGCTTCCTTGCCAAAGCGACTTGCGTCCGTTTTTCAACAGCTCATCAATTTCGCACCGCCCGCCACGTGGAGTGTCCTCGATGCTTAGCGTGACCATTGAACAGGATCTCCACTTCGCTTCCATGGGTCCCCTGTTCAAGCCATCTTCGATGCCCCATGTACTATAATTCGTTTCCTGGATTCGCCATCTTTTCCTTGACGTTAGGCTGCGAGACGTATTATCATCCATGCACCGCGTGCATCCGCGAATATCCAGCTGCACCTGGCCTGCCACATATCCCAAATCCCAGATAGTCCCAAATGCGTCGCGGATCGGACTCTCACGCTAAAAAATACTCATCTTTGGTCAGCGCCCCATGTCTTGGCGGTGTTTTCCATAACGTGTCTAACTCCTCTGGAAGTAGCCCCAGATACAAATTAATATTATTTCCTGTTTGTTTGACCCTTGAATAAGCATGCTTATGTGAATGCTTCGATTTCATGCACAACTGTGGGGAGGTTGTACATCCATACAAACAACATGGGCCATGTGCTGGTGGTTTTGGTGTTCTTATAAGCCCTCTTTTCAAGGCTGCATCGGGGTCGGTACCTTCCCACGTCTCGGTGCCGCCATCGGTATTCCATGCTAGCCGGAATGTCGATGTATTTTTGTTCACCTCATCGAGGCTTTAATTCGCAAACCTTGGTTAGTAGCCAAATAGTCGTAGGTACTTTTTGTTCACCCTCATAATCCATCTCGGCTCGCATCTTGGTGAGAAGGCCCAGCTTCTTCTGCTGCTCGACATGTTTCCTATGATTAAGTGGCTTCATTTATTTTCTAAAAGTATGAATAAATGAGAAAATGACATAAAAAGAAATCTATGCCAAAGACCCGATATGCCAACTATGAAGCACAAATCATGCCTTTATTCACGGGAAATTTGGCATGACCTTTGCTAAAAATGGATATCGAGCGCTCGAAATTCACCTAACGGAAATGAATTCAACATTCGGTGTAACATAGGCCACTCGGATCATTTTCCAAACATGACATGTCCAAAACATGACATATGCACATAATCACATGTCCAGTTCTAATTTGCATATAAATTCAGCCAATTTTGAAACCTAGCTAAATCTATAAATAAATAGATAACCTAATTAAATAACATAACCGAGATCCCTAGCAGAGAGGGTTCTGATCTGAGGCGAGGCGGGCCCGGCTGACGGCGAGGAGAGAGGAGGCGAGGCCGGACCAGGTCGGCGGCCTTGGTGGTCGGCCCGGCGCTTGGCGCCGGTCAGGCGAGGCCGCCGGGTGAGGGCGGCCGAGGTGAGCTAACAAGCCGCAGGTCGAGTCGAGGCAGGTTGAGCCTTGGTCGAGGCTAAGCCAGCGCCAGGCGAAATCGGCCTTGAGGGCGGGTCGGGCGCGGTGGTCGAGGGAGAGAGTGGGATTTGAAATGGGCGGGATGAAGCAGGCGAGTGAGAATTTTAGGTTAAGTCGGCGTAACGTAAGCGTTATGTCAAAGCAGCGCTACTATACTCGATAGTTAGCGGTTTAGGAAAAATGCGCTACTACCAAATTCGATGTATGCGGTTTATACAAAGCGCTGCTACTACTATTGCTACCAGTTTTCCTTTTTCTTTTCCTTTATTTTATCCACTTTTATTTCCGAGGTAGTGAGCGAAGGGAGGCGATATATATTGCATCATTTGGCGTTTAAATATATATTAAAATAGGAACATATATACACATCATTGGACCCATGCATAATAATGGCTAAGTGTGTATACAAAATAGGAACATATATATATATATATATTACTCATCATTGGACCGATAACATCGTTTCCTCCAGTCGTTTTCCGTTTTGAGTCGACTTCTTTCCCTTCTTGTTAAAGAAGAATAATTGAGCCCCTCATTGTGACTTTGCCTTTTCCATGGATTATGATTTTCTTAGGTAATGTAGTATTGATTCTTCTTTTGGCGTATACTTCGTCATCATCGTCATCTTCCTCATTGGGTTGCCGTCTGATCATAGTCTTCCTCGTTGGTGACTCCATCCATTCCAATGATGTTCCTTTTGCCTCTCCTCCGACAACACGGCTGGGATTGGCGGAATTGATTGAAGCATTGTGTCACATGCTTAGCCTTACCCATGGCTCGTTTTTTGCGATAGCGTTCACAGTAGCGCTCTTGGCATCGGGTATAGTCATGGTAGTAAACATTGGCTTTCTCTTTCGACATTCTTAGCCCATCGACCCGGAACATCGTCGTGTTGTGCAGTCGAGTAGTCAAGCTCCCAGATCTCCTCGACCCTTCCATAAATCGTTCGATTCTTGGCGTTGTATGCGGGTCATGCATTCTATCGTCACCCTGAGTTTTGATCATCACTGTCCATATCTTTGGCCTCCGTGTAGAACGTGTATCTGTGATATCATATGCACGATAGGTTCTGAGGTTGGGCGAGGGCCATGTGCTAAAGCGTATATGAGCAATTTGTCCTTAGAGCCCTCCTCCGAGGATTAGAAATAATATGCTCTTTGAACCAATGCAGGGAAAGTGGAGTTGTGCTCTCTAGTAACCCGGCGTCAATCACGCATACCCCAGTCAAGATACTTCTTTGCGATAATTTCTTTGTGCGATTACACGAAAGGATCTACCTCGTCTAGGTGTTGTAGCACTACAAGTTTGCTCTGTCAAAGTCGCTGCTTGATGCGAGTATGCCATGCAGTTCCTGCGACCATTGCGTGACCATCTCCTTGAGCCTCCCCGCCATTGCTTGTTAGCAGGCAACACTAACACCAAGCAGCTGGTGCTGCGCCATATAAAAATTCTCACGAAAAGAGATGCACTCTTGTGCCATCCGGACGGGACATATTCTGAGCGAATCCTTTGATGATCCCATTCATCCTCTCAAGCGGCATCATGTTGTGCGGAATGACCCCAGGTCTATTATGTCATCCACAATATGGACACGAGATGCACCATCACGTCGAAGAATGCGGGCGGAAGTACATCTCAAGCTCATTCGTATCTGTGATCTCTTCACAGCCTTTGGAGCTGCTTCACCTGATCGACTTTCGAGATGGCGTCGAAAAAGTTGCGAGACCATAAGCGTGTCGCAGACGTGCTTGTCCATTATCCCTCTAAGATGACAGGTAGTATCTGTCATCATCACATGACAGTCAGAGACTTCATCCCGCTGAACCTTTTGCTGTCGTGTCTAGATATCGCTTATCTTGCCCGCGATGCTTGGAACTAACTTTGACTCGGTAAGGCACTTAAAGAATTGATTGATCTCAGCTGACTTAAGGTGAAGCAAGAAGGGGCAATAATCCTCTTTCTTTATTTTCTTGCCCTTCTTCTCCGTGCCTTTGTCTCGTCTACATCTCGTCGACATTACGGAAGCGGCATGTGCGAGATCTTCCCTGATTTTCAAATCTTGCAAGTCTTTTCTTGCCTTGGCCCATCCTTGGTCTTATCCGGCATGTTCATCAATGTTGCGAGCAAGCTCTCAAGGACATTCTTACAGATATGCATTTGATCAAGGCAATGAGGTGTATCGAGTTTGTGCGGTACTCCAAGTCCCGAACCACAGACCTTGTCTTCCATACCTTCAGCAGCGGCTCCAGCGCCTTTCTCATCGTCTTTCCGGTAGCAGGCACCTCCTTCGAGTTTTCAACAGCTCATCGATTTCGGCACCGCTCCTTACGTGGAGGTCCTCGATGCCGTGACCATTGAATAGATCTCCACGGTTTCTCCATGGGTGCGTCTGTTCAAGCCATCTTGATGCCCCATGTACATAATTTTCCAGACCGCCATCTTTCCTTTCGTTAGCTGCTGAGACGTTATCATCCATGCACGCGTGCATCCATAATATCCATGGCACTGGCCTGCCACATATCCGTAACCGAGATAGTCCTACCTTGTAAATCAGCGCGGCTCTCATGTTGAAATACTCACCTTGGCTGGCGTCCCATGTCTTGGCGGTGTTTTCCATAATGTGTCTAACTCCTCTTGAAGTAGCCCAGGATACAAATTAATATTATTTCCTGGTTGTTTGGCCCTTGAATAAGCATGCCCATGTGAATGTACTTGATTTCATGCACAACCAGGGGAGTTGTACATCCATACAAACATGGGCCATGTGCTATGGTTGGCGTTTTGGTTGCCAAACGATTCATGTCATCGATACCACGCGAGCATGATGTTCCATCAGATTCAAAATACCGATAGAAGTTGTTCAGCGCTCTCCAGCGGCTTCCATCCTTCACGTGTCTCAGCCGGATCATCTCCATCGAGCTTCTTCCTCTCCGTGTGCGGTAGCATTAAGCTTAGCTTCCTAGGGACCTATGAAATACCTGCAGAGTCGGGGAGTGATCGGTAAGTACCATACAACTTTACAGGGACATTTCTTCCCTTCTTGTATCGAGAAGCATTGCACACGGACAACTTGTTTTCCGTGCTCCTTCCGATAAATTATGCATCGTTGATGCATGCATGGTATCTAACGTGTGGCAGATCAAGAGGCACCACGATCTTCTTGGCCTCATCAACACTAGTAGGACATAGATTACCGCGGGAAGAACATCCTTTAGGTACTTGAGATGCTCGCCGAGGCTAGTGTCGGTCCATTTGTTTTAGCCTTTGTCTCGGGAGTTGGAGCATGAAACTCAAGCGGGTCACCTCGGGTTGCAACCATCATACAATGGAGTGTTCGAGTCGCCACAGTTGCTCCAACAGCCTCCTCTCTAGAAGCAGCTCTCTCGTTACCGCGTCTCCTTGCGAAGCAATGCTTGAACATGAGGTCCCGCACAATTGAACTTAGTACCGGCGAACTTCTGCTGCGTGGAGTCCATAGCCGTTCTCTCTCGCCGCCATGTCGGCCCCTTCTCCGCCGCCATGTCCGGCCTCTTCCCGCCGCCATATCGATCATCTCTTCGTCTTGCCCGTGTGTCATCATTATGCACAAAAAATGGAATATTATCTATATATATATATTTGGTGCGACATGTAATTACCGGACGGCGCCGAGCTCAGCTAAAGACGAAGGCCCACCTAGCGCTCGAGATCGAGGACGGGCTTTATGAGCGGAGCGGCCTAGAGGAGGCCCGTTGTTGAGCAAGTGATGGTGCGATGGTGTTGTTGTTCATGGAGTTGCCATTAAACCGCATCGGGAAATCATGTACCGCCTTGTCTCGATTTTCCTTCGCCCATTGATGATAATCGGAACCAAGTTAGGCGAATCATTTCGCAGTAATACCGCGATTGACCGCCATCAGAACTCATATTTGTCTCGCTGCTTTTTTTGGCCCTCACTGCTTTTTTTCTCGATCCGCAAGCTTCACCTTTGGCCAATGTCCGCCGACTAACATTCTTTTTCTGCTCTTGGCCTCCGGCCGCCTTAAAACACCTTCCACGTGGCACCGCCTCCAGCCTGTCCACACGACCAATTAGGCCGCTGGTCCAAAGGGAGTCCCTAAGTTCGCTCAAGGCCTGTGAGAGGGGTGTCCCACTTGGGCCTCATCGGAGAAGTAGAGCTCGCAGCCGTGTTGTTCTTCTAGTAGTCTAATCAATTTCCTCGTGATCTTGTCCGTAAAAACCTTTTTCTCCTTGTCCCACTTGTAGCGGCCCCGATGAAGTCGTGCTCAAGGGTTGGTGAACTTGAAGGGGTCGGGAGACCGCTTCACGCTCCAAGGCCCTCCTTATCCCATATGGGCCTTTTTACCGAGGTATCCACGCTCCGGAGCTTCCCGTGTTCCTTTGCTGGGCTTTTGAATTTCGCAGCCTTAGCCTTGGCTGCCTTTAGCCTAAGTGTCCTTGAACTTTTCAACTCCTCTTCCGTAAGTGTCGAATTTTCCTCCAATCTTGGACAGGTTCATCAGCCTCAATAGCTCGTTTCACCCTCCCTTTCCAGGAGGCCAAATCATTGCTGAACATGCCCATGGCGTGATTGTTAATCTTTTTCATCTTCGGATCATCCCACGTTGTTCTATGTTATCATCCCGACGGGAACTTGAAATCTTGTGCAACTTCGTTAGGAGCAACGGCCAAATGTTCTTTACTCCTTAAGTCATCGCTGATGCTCACGATTCCGTAGGGATGCATCCTACTTGGTTCCCATAGCACTTGTGAGGTTCTTCCGCTCTAACGGTTCAAACTTGCCAAGCCATCTTTGTGATCACAAGTCGTCCAATCCCTAGTTTGTTAGGTTTTCGATCTCTACTTCTGCTTTCTTTCGGTAGCGCATCGTATTCCTCGCCGGTACTTTCCCCATGTCTCGTGCCGCATCGGGTGTCGGGCGCTCGGTGTTGATGTACTTGTTCACCTCATCGAGGCCGACCCGCAAACCTTGCTTAGCAAAATAGTCGAGGTACTCTTGTTCACCCTCATAATCCATCTCCCGATCTTGGTCAAGGCCTAGTTTCTTCATTGTTCACATGTTTCCTATGATTATGGCCTCATTTATTTCTAAAAGTATGAATAAATGAGAAATGACATAAAAGAAATCTATTGCCAAGACTGATATGCCAACTATGTAGCACAATCATGCCTTTATTCACGGAAATTTCGACATGACCTTTGCTAAAATGGACATATCGAGGCCTGAAATTCACCGAACGGAAATGAATCAACATTCCAAGGTAACATAGGCCACTCGGATCATTTTCCAAACATGACATTTCCAAAACATGACATATGCACATATCACATGTCCAGTTAAATTTGATATAAATTCAGCCAATTTTGAAACCTAGCTAAATTCATAACTAAATAGATAACCTAATTAATTAACATAACCGAAGAACTCTAGCAGAGAGGGGGGGTTTACAGAGAGTGCAGGGGCGAGGGCAGGCCCGACGACGGCCGGGGGGAGAGGAGGGAGGCGAGGCCGACGGTCAAGGCGAAGCGCCTGTCGGGGCGAAGGGGCCTGGAGTCGGGCGAGGGCCGGCGGGTCGGGGCGAAGCGGCGGTCGCTAGCACGCACCGGTCGGGTCGAGGGTGACGGGGCGAAGCGTCGGGTTAGCCGGCCGGGCGGAGTCGAGCGCCGGGCCGTTCGGGCAGCCAAAGGACGGGGAGAGAGGGGATTGGGGGAAATGGCGGATGAAGGGTGAGGAGAATTTTGGGTTAAGTCGACGTAAAAGAGCGCTTATGTCAAAACGCGCTACTAATATATAGTTGTAGGGTTTAGGAAAAATGCGCACTACTAAATTCAAGAGTTCGCGGTTTATGAAAACGCGCTACTACCGCTGCCATCGCCGTTTTCCTTTTTCTTTTCCTTTATTTTATCCCACTTTTATTTTCCGAAAGGAATGAAGGGAGGGCATATATATTGCATCATTTGACGCTTAAATATGTAACGCAAAACAGGAACATATATATTACACATCATTGGACCCATGCATAATAATGGCTAAGTGTGTATACAAAATAGGAACATATATATATATTACACATCATTGGACCGATAACATACGCTTCCTCGGTGACGCTTATTTTTTAGTCAGATTCTTTCCTTCTTATTCGTCAAGAATAATTGAGCCCCTCATTGTGACTTTGCCTTTTCCATGGAGTATGATTTTTCTTAGGTAATGTAGTATTGATTCTTCTTTGACGATACTTCATCATCATCGCCATCTTCCCTCATTGGGTTGCCATACGATCATAGTCTTCCTGCTGGCACTCCATCCATTCCAATGATGTTCCTTTTCCTCCCTCACCAACACGCTGGGATTGACGGTCAGTTATGAAGAAGCATTGTGTCACGGTTTAGCCTGTACCCATGGCTCGCTTTTTGCGATAAGGCTCACGTAGCGCTTCGATCGGTAACCATGGTAGTAAACATCCGGCTTTCTTTCGACATTCTTAGCCCATCCGACATGGAACATCATCGTTGTGCAGTCCAGAGTAGTCAAGCTCATCTCCTCGACCCTTCCATAAAATCGCTCGCCAGCCGTTGTCGCGCCGGTCATGCATTCTATCGCCGCCTCGAAGTTTTGATCATCAAGTCCATATCTTTGGCCTGTAGAACGTGTATCCGGATATCATATGCCCGATAGGTTACGAGGTTGGGCGAGGGGCCATGTGCTAAGGCGATATGAGCAATCTGTCTTAGAGCCTCCGGGGATTAGAAATAATATGCTTTGAACCAATGCGGAAAGTGGAGTTGTGCTCTAGTAACTTCGGCCCGCCCCTAAATTTGGTCAAGATACTTTTTGGATAATTTCTTTTGTGCAAGTGCACAAAAGGATCTACCTCGCCTAGGTGTTGTAGCACTACCAAGTTTGTCACAAAGTCGCGCCGATCCGAGTATGCACATGCGTTCCTCGCGATGCCAGTGGACCATCTCCTTCGAGCCTCCCATCGCTTTTAACGCAAACCAACACTAACACCAAGCGGCTGGTCTCGCCATATAGAAAATTTCACAAAAGAGATGCACTCTTGTGCCATCCGGACGGGACATGTTACTAACGAACCTTTGATGATCCCATTCATCCTCTCAAACGGCATCATGTTGTGCAGGAATGACGGCCCCAGTGTCTATTATGTCATCCACAATATGGACACGAGATGCACCATCACGCTAAGAATGCGGGCCGGAAGTACATCTCAAGCTCATTCAAGATCACAACAATCTCTTCCTGTAGCCTTTGAGCTGCTTCACATCGACGATTTCGAGAGATGACGTAAAAAGTTGCAGAGACCATAACGGTCACGGACGTGTTTGTCCATTATCCCTCTAAGGGCAACAGTATATCTACGCCATCATCACATGACACTATGAGACTTCATCGCTGAACCTTTTGTCGTCGTTCAGATATCCCTTATCTTGCCACAAGAATCGGAACTAACTTTGACTCGTAAGGCACTTAAAGAATTGATTGATCTCACCGACTTAAGGTGAAGCAAGAAGGGGCAATAATCCTCTTCTTTATTTTCTTGCCCTTCTTCTCCGGCCTTTGTCTCCGCTCTCGCCTCGTCGACATTTTACGGGCGGCATGGCGATCTTCCCGATTTTCAAATCTTGCAAGTCTTTTCTTGCCTTCGCCCATCCTTGGTCTTATCCCATGTTTCATCAATGTTCAGCAAGCTCCAAGGACATTCTTACAGATATGCATTTGATCAAGGCAATGAGGTGTATCGAAGTTTGTGCCAAGATTAAGTCCGCAACACGACCTCGCCTTCCATACCTTCAGCAGCGCTCCGGCGCTTTCTCATCGCCTTTCCGCAAGGGCACTGCTCCAGCTTTTTCAACAGCTCATCAATTTCGCACCGCCCGCCACGTGGAGGTCCTCGATGCTTAGCGTGACCATTGAATAGATCTCCACGGTTTCTCCATGGGTCGCCTGTTCGCCATCTTCGATGCCCCATGTACATAATTTTCCTGCACCCATCTTTCCTTGACGTTAGCTGCCGAGACGTCAGATCATCCATGCACCGCGGTATCCGCAATATCCATGGCACACCGCCTGCCACATATCCAGAATCGAGATAGTCCCGCACCGCCGTGATCGCCTGCTCTCACGTTAAAATACTCACCTTTGGCTGGCGCCCCATGTCTTGGCCGGTGTTTTCCATAACGTGTCTAACTCCTCTTGAAGTAGCCCCATACAAATTAATATTATTTCCTGGTTGTTTCGCCCTTGAATAAGCATGCTCATGTGAATGTTGATTTCATGCAAACCAGGGGAGGTTGTACATCCATACAAACATGGGCCATGTGCTATGGTTTTGGTGTTCTTATGCTTCCTCTTTTCTAGACAGACGGTACCTTCCCCACCGGTCTCGGTGCCGCCATCGGTACCCGCATGGGTGTCGATGTACTTTTGTTCACCCTCATCGAGGCCACTGCAAACCTTGCTTAGCAAATAAATAGTCGAGGTACTTTGTTCACCCTCATAATCCATCTCGCTCGATCTTGGTCAAGGCCCGTTTTCGCTGTCGACATGTTTCTATGATTAAGTGGCCTCATTTATTTCTAAAAGTATGAATAAATGAGAAATGACAAAAAGAAATCTATGTGCCAGCACCGACATGCCAACTATGTAGCACAAATCATGCCTTTATTCACGGAAATTTCGCATGACCTTCAAAAATGGACATATCGAGGCTCAAATTCACCGAACGAAATGAATCAACATTCCGTGTAAATAGGCCACTGGATCATTTTCCAAACATGACATGTCCAAAACATGACATATGCACATATCACATGTCCATTAATTTGCATATAAATTCAGCCAATTTTGAAACCTAGCTAAATTCATAAATAAATAGATAACCTAATTAAATAACATAACCAAGAACCCTAGCAGAGAGGGGGGGTTTACAAGAGTGCAGGCGAGAGGCAGGCCCGACGACGGCCCGGGGAGAGGAGGGAGGCGAGGGCCGACGGTCAGGCGAAGCGCCAGGGTCGGGGCGAAGCGCCCGAGTCGGGCGAAGGCCGTGGGGCGAAGCGGCGGGTCGGGGCTAGACCGCACCGGGGTCGAGGGCGACGGGCGAAGGCCGAGTGTCGGAAGGCCGGGCGCAGAGTGGGCGAAAGCCGGGCCGGTCGGCCAAAGGGCGACGGGGAGAGAGGGATTTGGGGAAATGGCGGATGAAGCAGGGCAGTGAGAATTTTGGGTTAAGTCGACGTAATAGAGCGCTGTTATGTCAAAACGCCCGCTACTAATATCAGAAGTTAGCGGTTTAGGAAAAATGCCATTACTAAATTCAAGAGTGCAAGGTTTATGCAAAACGCTAACTACTGCTACACGCCGCTTTCCTTTTTCTTTCCTTTATTTTATCCCACTTTTATTTCCCGAGGGTAGTGACAAGGGAGGGCATATATATTGCATCATTTGACGCTTAAATATGTAGCAAAATAGGAAATATATATTACACATCATTGGACCCATGCATAATAATGGCTAAGTGTGTATACAAAATAGGAACATATATATATATATATATTCCATCATTGGACCGATAAAACGCTTCTCATCCGACGCTCGCTTTTTGAGTCAGCTTTTTCCTTCTTGTTCGTCAAGAATAATTGAGCCCTCATTGTGACTTTGGCTTTTCCATGGATTATGATTTTTCTTAGGTAATGTAGTATTGATTCTTCTTTGACGATACTTCATCATCATCGCCATCTTCCCTCATTGGGTTGCGATCGATCATAGTCTTCCTCGTTGGTGACTCCATCCATTCCAATGATGTTCCTTTTGCCTCCTCACGACAACACGGCTGGGATTGAGCGGGTCATTATGAAGAAGCATTGTGTCACATGCTTAATTGCACCCATGGCTCTTTGATAGCTGCTTCACGGTAGGCCTTGGCATCGGGTATAGTCATGGTAGTAAACATTCGGCTTTCTTCGACATTCTTAGCCCATCCGACACGGAACATCGTCTTGTGCAGTCCGAGTAGTCAAGCTCCGCATCTCCTCGACCCTTCCATAAAATCGCTCCATTGTCGCCGCGGTCATGCATTCTATCGCACCCCGAGTTTTGATCATCACCGCCCATATCTTTGGCCTCCGTAGAACGTATCCGTTGATATCATATGCCCGATAGGTTACGAGGTTGGGCGAGGGCCGTGCTAAGGCGATATGAGCAATTTGTCCTTAGAGCCCTCCTCCGGGATTAGAAATATATGCTTTTGAACCAATGCAGAAAGTGGAGTTGTTTCTAGTAACTTCAAGGCCGCCCGTGATACCCCGGTCAAGATACTTTTGGATAATTCTTTGTGCAAGGCCAGAAGGATCTACCTCGCCTAGGTGTTGTAGCACTACCAAGTTTGTCAAAAGTCGCCGCCGATCCGAGTATGCACATGCGCTCCTCGCACCATTGCGGACCATCTCCTTCGAGCCTCCCATCGGCTTGTTAACCGGGCAAACCAACACTAACACCAAGCAGCTGGTCTGCGCCATATAGAAAATTTCACGAAAGAGATGCACTCTTGTGCCATCCGGACGGGACATGTTACTAACTAATCCTTTGATGATCCCATTCATCCTCTCAAACGCATCATTTGTGCAGAATGACGCCCCTGTGTCTATTATGTCATCCACAATATGGACACAGAGATGCACCATCACGTCAAGAATGCGGGCCGGAAGTACATCTCAAGCTCATTCAAGATCACAACGATCTCTTCCTGTAGCCTTTGGAGCTGCTTCACACGATCGACTTTCGAGAGATGACGCCTAAAAAGTTGCAGAGACCATAGGTCACGGACGTGCTTGTCCATTATCCCTCTAAGGGCAACAGTAGTATCTACGCCATCATCACATGACAGCATGAGACTTCATCCCCCGAACCTTTTCTTGTCCGTGTCAGATATCTCGCTTATCTTGCCACAAGAATCGAACTAACTTTGACTCCTAAGGCACTTAAAGAATTGATTGATCTCACCTGACTTAAGGTGAAGCAAGAAGGGGCAATAATCCTCTCTTTATTTTCGCCCTTCTTCTCCCGCCTTTGTCTCCGCCGCCTTCGTCTGACATTTTACGGGCGGCATGTGCAGATCTTCCCTGATTTTCAAATCTTGCAAGTCTTTTCTTGCCTTCGCCCATCCTTGGTCTTATCCGCATGTTCATCAATGTTGAGCAAGCTCAAGGACATTCTACGATATGCATTTGATCAAGGCAATGAGGTGTATCGAGTTTGTGCCGACTAAGTCCCAACCGACCTTGTCTTCCATACCTTCAGAGCGGCCCGCGCTTTCTCATCGCTTTCGCGGGCACTCTTCCAGCTTTTTCAACAGCTCATCGATTTCGCACCGCCCCGCTTACGGAGGTCCTCGATGCTTAGCGTGACCATTGAATAGATCTCCACGGTTTCTCCATGGGTCGCCTGTCGCCATCTTCGATGCCCCATGTACAAATTTTCCTGCACTCGCCATCTTTCCTTACGTTAGGCCGAGACGTCAGATCATCCATGCACCCCGCATCCGAAATATCCATGGCACACCGCCCGCCACATATCCCAGAATCGAGATAGTCCTAACGCCGGCACCCCGATCAGAGTCCTCTAGTATCGTAATCACACTTAATATCTTTGGAACAGGGACGCCGCTCTATTTTAGTGGAACTGCACAAAATGATCGGAATGTTGCATGCTCCGACAGCTACTTTTTTTCCAACATGCCTTGTTGATTTATACAGAGCTGGGGACGTTGTTGCCAATGAAAGCATGGATCAAATTTAATTTAACACCTTCTCACAACTCATTATTTGTGATGTAATTATTAGCTCGATTCTAATAATTGACATGCATTAGCAAGGAAGTTAGTTTTTTATTGTTTCTGAAAGAGCATCGATGGCAAAACACGCGAAACAAAAGCTGAAAGCTCAAACCATTGTACAATTTCATGTCTCGCTGGAAAATTATTTGTATAGTACGTCAATTATGTAAACAAATGATGGAAGCTTGATAGCATTGCCAGAAGCCTCTTCATCATCCGGGTCCATGTGCCATGCACAAAATTATACTCCTTCGTTCCTAAATATTTGTGTTTTTACAAATTTCAAACGGGCATATTTTAGAGTGTAGATTCACTCATTTTGCTTCAGATGTAGTCCCTCCGCTCCTAAATATTCTATTCGTCTTTCTAGATATTCCAACAAGTGACTACATACGAGCAAAATGAATGAATCTACACTCTAAAATATGTATATACATCCGTATGTGCCACCATTTGAAATCTCTAAAAGACAAATATTTGAGTAGTCACTCATTGAAATTCTAGAAAGACAAATATACTCCGGAGTATATTTAAGAACCGAGGGGTAGTGCACAACCGCATGGGAGACTCAGCCCGATCGCTTGCGCCATTAATAGTGAGTAATGAGCAGTCAAATCGAAGCCCTACCTTCCCTAATCGTAAGTTGCTCAAGAAGCAACCATCAATACAATCTTTGAATCCGCTTATACTACTCCATCCGTCATGTTTATACAACGCTAGAAAAAGAAAAAAGATCTATGGGACCAAGGCGACTAGCGATCGGCCTGAAAAATAGCATTGGTAGTTATAGCACGCGCCTATTACTAGAGGGAATAATAGACACACATGCATGCAGTGCTTCCACCCTGGGTACACACATGCATGCACTTACTCCACCTGTAGTAGTACAGAGTACATGGAGAGAAAATTGTGGACTTGATTGCGGTTACCACACCCTAATTAATTGAGCATTAAACCAAACGCCTAAAGTCTCTTCGGTGGTGGAAATGCATTGAGAGAAATGCATCATAACGAAGCGCTACCAGTAAACTGTGACGGAGGGAGGAGTAGTATGAAGGTGCAAAACCAAGTAGCGTATGGCCAATCGGTCAACTCACCTTCTCTTGGCATATCACCGACATGTGGGATAGGAGGGAGCAAACCGATCTCAATTGACGGCATAGAGCCAACCCACCGTTCCTTGAGAGAGACGAGGAGCGAGAACACACGACGGGATCGCATAGAGGCCAAGATATATTCGAGCATGGTTGGTTGATCGATATCATTCATTATATGTTGGGCCGTTTCTGCCCTTCTCCGAATAAACGTACTTTATCGGAGATAAAAAGAGTACAGACGCTCCACCATGCGGTTCTAGTAGTAGTACTACTCGACTACTGCGCTTGGCTTCGCCGTGAAGTCGAACAATGATGGTACTGCATGTTGGGTACTACAGTGTATGCCTCGACAACTCGACACCGAATGGATGATGCATGTCCACCGAGGGTAGGTTGCATTAATCAAAAGGTGTAACCGATCTTCACCTTGTCCTGCAAGCTTCTCCTCGTTCTGCGAGTTGACGGGACACACCAAAAGTAGTGCTAGTCCATACTCCCTCCTTTCCGGTTAATATGGCTTAATCTTTTGCGGGTAAATGAGAGAGCTTTATTCATATATAAGCATTCTTAGGACGATCAGCCAAGACACTGGTCACTAGGAAGCGAGGTATCCCGCAAAAAAAGAAGTAGGAAGCGAGGTGTTTCATGAAGCCAGCTCTCGACCACATTCAAAGTGCAGCAAGCACGGTTCGCACGAAGATGCGCCGCAAGGTTTGCTGGCCTCTTTACATGCTAAATAACAAAAAAAAGGAAATATTACCGAGCGCTACTATTTGTACCAGGATATGAGCCAGAATTAAGCGAGAATTGTGGCGAGTGTTCTATGAAATCAACTGCCATTATCACATGCGAGAACCCTCGAAGAGAACCAAATGTGTTGAAGATTGCTTTATCACATCTATTTATACATAAAAAGTACTTTACCGCTAACCAGAAAAAGGAAATATGGTAGAAAATACCACATACCACAATAATCAGAAACATCCAACCGTATATTTCTTGGATTAAAGATTAATAGCCATCAGATTAATTTAAAGTGATAGAAAATTACCCACCACTGCCATTATAGAAAACGTGCCCTTAATAAGAGGAAAAAACATCCAACCATATATTTCTTGGATTAATAGCCATAAGATTAAATTTTAAGTGATACAAAATTACTCACCATTGCCACTATAGGAAGTGTGCCCTTAAAAAGTGGAAAAAGCCTGGGGACCTCCTCCTCCCGGTGGATCCAGATCGCAGGAAAAATTTGCAGCCGCCGCCGCCATCGCCCCCGATGACTCCAGATCCCGAAAATAATTTGCAGCCGCCTGCGCCGTCGCCCCGGATGACTCCAGATCACGGAAAATAATTTGCTGTCGCCCCGGATGACTCCAGATCACGAAAAATTATTTGCAGCCGCCTCTTGAAAGGTGAAACATTGCTCCCTCCAATTCGCTGCTCTAGGGATTCAATTCATGGATGAAGATTGCAGACCCACATCATGTATCGATGGAATCTCTGGATCCAGACCCACATCATGAGGCAAGAGTACACTGTACACAGACGTGAGCTAGAAACTTGATGCAAGATGGAAAACTCCATGCACGGACAGAATCCAAATAATTAGAACAGGTATGTATGCATCTTTGTTTGTTTGTTCTTATTTTTATTAGTCGAAGCACATCGTGTATGTACTCTTGATTTATATCTTTGAACGCCTTTTTTTGTTTATGTGTTTATTGTGACTGGAGACCCAATAATATTAATAGAAGTGGTGTGTACTGATCATGAGACTACGAATTAATCCGTCAATCTTCTTCCTCAAATTCATCACATTCGCTCCAGGTAGTATAGCTGCTGATGGTGATAGATTAACACACCAATCCGGTGCTTTTAGAGCAGCACTTGATGCATATATCACGTTAACCAGCACTGTCCGATCTATTGAGTCTTCACTTTCCTGTACTGATCTTAGTATTTCCTATAAGAAATTCTCATATGGTATTTGACATCAATTTTCCTGCATTTTTTTCCAGCAACATGGTTTGAACTTTGCAGCACAACCAGACAAACAATAATCTACCTTTGCAATTTGCAGCACAAGAAGTTAACTGGTGATCTACCTTTGGTTGCTCCATGAAGTCGCCGGCATGAAACTACTACTTTAGGCGGATCACGTCCACTGGATCAGGACTCAAGGCCCATTTGTCCAGGTTTATGTACGTCCAGACACGAGACACATAATTAGCTGTTTTGTGTAGTCACGAGTTTTACATTAAATGATAGATATATGCATGTGTAAACAGATGGCGACGGATTAGACTTCATAGTTCATATGTGACAAGAAGGTCAGGCTTGATGTCTTTCAAGCCATGCATATATGCTCTCCTATTGGTACTTGACTATGTAGTTAGTATCAGCCTTCCTTGGGCTGCTTCGAGGAACTGGCCTGTGCCGCCGGCTGCTTCAAGTTGATGTGTATCATGTAATGTGTACTACTTCCAACATGCACTTACCTATGCATTAGGACTTAGAACCGATCTAAGATAATAGTAAACACATGACCCTGTACAAAACTAAGTGGGAGCGGCAATTGTCTGAGATCATGTAGATCAGCCAGCTTGACCAAAATTAATTTTAATCTTCTCTAACTAAGTGCACATATGACCCTGTACAAAACCTGTAGATTTTTTTACATTAGAAAATCAGCAATCAAGTTATTTTTTCTATGTAAACAAACGAAGAGACGCACATCCTTAAAGTTATCTATGTAGGTATATGACTCTGTCCTTATGTATTAGACTTTTTTTCTCAAAATAATTTTGCAGTGGTCACGCTATAGCTCCAAGATTGTGGTGTCCAGAATTATATGTTTGATTCTAAATCCACATATGTTATCAATACCAACTTTTTCCCACGTGAGGCAAAGAATTGCCCAGGTTATTTGAGCGATCTAACTTTTCACCGCGATACATGTATTAATCGGTGGAAAAAGGCCTTTGGTCGCGGTTCGCATCTGCCATTAGTCGCGGTTATGCAAATCACTGACCAGCAAAGCGCGATTAAAGCCCACCACCTTTAGTCGCTGCTTAAGAACCGCGACTAAAGGCTCTGGCCCACGGGCGCCAGGCGGTTGTCAAGGGAGGACCTTTAGTCGCGTTCTTCTCGCCAACCGCGACTAGTAGTCAGCTGCAGGTTTAGGGTTTTAGCCCCCCAAACCTGTTTTCTGTTTAATTTGTATTGTTTTATTTCTTTTGTGCTTTATTTTAATTTTGAAGGAGTTTCATATATTCTACGGTACTACATACATGCATATGAATGTACAATTTCAAATAAATTTGAAATTAGAACCAAAAGAATTCAAGAGGAATATACAATATATATTCAATATCATCGGATGACCATATACAATTTTGAACAAGTTTCCATACATGATTTAATCCATATAAAGTTCTACGCCCTCGTGATAGTGTTCTCCTTAGGATGGAGGACTTCTGCAGAACCATCCAGCTAGTTCCTCTTGAAGTGGCTCAAGCGAGCCTGACTAAGCATCCACCGGAGGTTATTCCTCCGAGCATTGGTATCACTCTGATCAACCCGCCAGAGGTGTATCTCCGGATCATCTCACGCATAAAGTATGCACATAGATTGGTCAACGTGGCTGAATATCCCTAGCCTTAGTCTTTACCCTTTTGAATTCTAGCTCTTTTTGAATTCACCGACCTTTGTATCTACGAACCGCCTCCAAACCCTACGAGGCAAAGAAAATTAAATGAACAAGAGAGTTATTAGTTACTTGATATTAGGAAATGAACGAAATAGGCCGATCGATATAGAGCGAAATGAATGAAAATAATTACTTCGCAGCATTTTTCTCATGTCGGCCCAAAGCTTTGGATCCTTATCCAGAGAGTCGTGGACTAGACATTCGAGGTGTTAACTTTAATTACTAGCAGAATCAAAGGAACTCATGGACGATACATGCACAAGACGTCATGCATAACTCATCGATTAGCCGCCACATACCATGCATGGAGTAAACAAAAGAGAATGTGCTCAAGATGTAAACACTCACCCAAAATGGTAAGGAAATAGAATATCACTTTTGAGTTCCTGCTTTGTAAGAAACTGCCGTGTCCGCTTCCACGCCGTCGGGTAATGCTTCAACACAATATCATTAACGATGTGGGTCAATGAACCCAACATCATGGATGTTCCTTACTCGCATTCCTTCTTCTTCATTCTGCATGTATAATAGAGGACACAACAATATAGTTAGGACATATATATAGTGCAGGCAATATGAACGAGATGGGGTAGAAATTAATAAATCACTTACGTATGTAGCAACCGATGATAGATTTGTCGAGCTCACAAGCAGATTGAAAAGTGGAACAATTCACTCAGCTCAACTTGTACATAGTAATGTTTGAAGTGATGCTCATGTCTAACTTCCGTGATAAATATAATCTTTATGCTTAATTTTTATGTAACCCTTGTACCAATTCAGCAGACGTTTATTTGGTCGTAGATCCTTTTCTCGCAGAGTCTCGACGAGAGGCCCATTCTTGACATATGTATTACTACCTCCTTCACCGGCAACTCATCAAGGCTAATAGTTCACGAAGAGTAATACCTAAGTTGTCCGCTTGTTCTCCGCACCATACTAATCCTCAGTTGCCGCAGCTTGTATGATCTGGGCATCCGGATGTAAGGCTTCCACTATAAGCGGGCAATCGATTGTTTACTTTGTTCCTCGAGCTGGGCAACTTGTTTCCGCTTTTATACTTTCGCCTTCTCCGCCTTTTGTTCTCCTTGAACATGAGTGCCTGCTTTTAAGTTCACGGCATAGTCGGTAGGCAGATTCTTCAGGCTTGGGACGGTGCTCAAAAATGACTTAGCCCACTTCTTTTGTCGATCAATATACCTGGCTTGGGCTCGGCTCTTTTTCTTCGCAGTCCGCTTTCCATTTCAAATCAGCAATCAGGCCATACGACTTCCTCGCACTACGCTCCCAAGGCCTTGTGGGAGAGGTTCATGATGGCCCGTACCTTTGTGGTCTTAGGTACATAAGGGTCCGGTTAATACCAGACTTCTTTCTCGCTTTTGCCATAGGTGGATTGGGGCGGCGCTCGATCACCCGCCGGACGAGGATCGGGCGGCGGATGATCACCCGCCGACGTTAGGATCGGCGGCGTTGTCGATGACGGAGGTGTAGGTGAACCGCCACCACCACCACCACCACCACCACCGCCATCGCCACCACCACCACCGTGAGGGTGGACTTGTTGCCCTGGCGCCGCCTCGAAACTTGATAAACTTTTGCCATAGAATGTAATGGCTTTGACATCTTCAAGTCTTTTCTCCCTTCGTGTAGCATTTCAATCTCCTGTGTCCTCAAACCCTTGGACTATGTCCTCCACCGTGACACGAGCATAGCCATCTTTAATGGGTTGTTGTGGTGGAGTGCCCTGTAAACATGGTAAAGCATCCGATGGCTACCTTCATGGAAATGTTCCCATAGGATAATACAGATGACATTCTTTCATCTCCTTTATATCGCCCACGGGTAGCGAGGAGGCTCCTGCAGATTTCACCACCGTGAGGCTCGTGCAGAATTTCGATCGTCGGCAGATCTACACCAGCCGGTGGCTCGTGGAAGCCACGCTTCTACGTCATGGCTTCCGAGATCCGCTGGATGATCTTCATGTCGCACCCGAGCTGAATCTCTTTCGCTACTAGTACACTCATGGTTTTCTTCATCACTTCCATTTCCGATGCCAACCGCCCCACAACATCCGCTTCCCGATCCATCTTTACGGCTTCAGAATCAGACGGGTCATCGCTCGGGGAACCCTATTTTCCACGGAATGTGCCCCATGCCTCGTGACACGCCCTCCGTGTTCAGGATTCCCGAGGGCTTTTGTCGGCTCGCTTCTCTCGCTGAACTTGATCTTCCCTTTGAGCAGCCTTCATTGCGCCAATAAGGGCTTGGGTTTAATTAATTTCGGTAAACACACTGCTCTCCGGTTGAGCTGCCTCCATGCCCGCATATTCACACTTTTGGCCCTTGGGTCCCATCCTCCACTGACGGATTCCTCGCCTCACTGCTCTCCATCTTCTCAACCTAGGCACCCAAATGCGATACCTCCTCGCCCCATAACATGATTGTACTCCTTCTAGCCGATTTTCCTTATTTTGTTTCGATATTTGAAGGAACTGCTCCGATTTCTTTTGCTTCACAAATTCGCCAATCATCTTTCGCTTCTCATATTGTCCTTTAAACCGAGTCTTGTTCGCTTGACAAAGTCACGGGCTAGATTTTGCTTGAATTTCCGAATGCTGCCATCTTATGAAGAGCGAACTGCTTGACTTTCCTCCTCCTCTCCTTGTTTTCTCAATCTTGTTACCTCCTCATCGAATTTGTTGTATTCCTGAGGTAGAACTAAATGTTCCATAAGCTTCTTGAAGCAATCTTTTTTGTTCTCTTATCGACAAAAGTGAAACCATCAATTCGCGCCTTCTTTGGCTCATTCCACTCGACGGTGATCGAGACGTTGTTCTAACAATGGCTCCGCATTGGTCGATAAACTTGGTGGCGCTTTATGGGCTCCAGCTGTCTCGCCGGTTGCAAAGTCGACAACCCGATGGTGCATGTTTCTCCGGTTTCATCGCCCGTTGGCGCCACGCTTGACGACGACGCATCGATTGTTTTGACGATCCGCCGAGGGCTAAAATAAGAAAGAGAGTCGCCGTTAGTACAACACATATTTATTCAAACCGCTTAGTTTGTATCACCGAGGCTCAATGTATATATATACCTCGCGCCGAGGTGGTTGCTACTTCCATTTGAAGATCGCCGCTTATCGACGCTTCAGATCATCTTGTCGACGGCGCCTTCATCTTCACCGTCAAGGTTCAGATAAGAAGAGATATCATCTTTCTTCTCCGTCGGCACATATTGAATATCGCTGCTTATGATGCCAACATATGTGCTTCACCGTCTGGATCATAGTTGTCCATAATCGGTCATCTATCGTCTACATTATGTCACCTGAAACATGTAGTAAAAACAAATTAATTAAGTGAAGAAGGGGCGGTGGCGTGGCGTAAAGGGCGGTGGCAAAAGGAGGGGCGAGAAGGTGGGAGAGGGTGTCGCGGTAGAGCTAAGACGGGCGGGTTTAGGGTTTAGGTTTTAAGTTGGCCTTGGCTTGCTTTTCTGTTGTTTTTTGTTTGGGGTTTAGGTTTTAAGTTGTTTACTGCTTTTGTTAAACTAAAACTAGTTAAATTAAAGAATAAAAAAAAAAGAAAAAATTCCTTTTTCCTTTTCTTTTTCTTCTTCTTCCTTTTCCTTTTCTTTTCTTTCTTTCTTCTTCTTCCTTTTCCTTTCTTCTTCTTTCTTCTTCTTTCTTCTTCTTCCTTTTTCCTTTTTGTTTTTCTTTCAATTTTTTCGTTGTTTTTTGTTTTTGGGTTTAGGTTTTAAGTTATTTACCGCTCTTGTTAAACTAAAACTAGTTAAAATAAAAGAACAAAAGAAAAAAAGAAAAAATTTTTCCTTTTTCTTTTTCTTCTTCTTCCTTTTCCTTTTTTCTTTTCTTCTTCCTTTTCCTTTCTTCTTTCTTCTTCTTTCTTCTTCTTCCTTTCCTTTTTGTTTTTCTTGACCGGTTTTCTCGTTGTTTTTGTTTTTGGGGTTTAGGTTTTAAGTTATTTACCGCTCTTGTTAAACTAAAACTAGTTAAAATAAAGAACAAAAAAAAAAGAAAAAAAATTCTTTTTCCTTTTTCCTTTTTTCTTCTTCTTTCCTTTTTCCTTTCCTTTTTCTTTCTTCCTTTTTTCTTTCTTTCTTCCTTTTTCCTTTCTTTCTTTTCTTTCTTTCTTCCTTTTTTTCTTTCTTCTTTCTTTCTTTCTTTTTCTTTTTCTTCTTCGATCTCTCGATGGGCGCTAGGGCACGAATGCGTGTACAAGGCGTGTATGCCGGGCGGCGCGGCGTGGGCAAGGGCGGCATAGGGCACGGGCAAGGGCAAGTGCAAGAACCAAGTGAGGCGGCACACTGGGATTTGCATGCAAGGGCGCTGCTAGGCCAAGGCTGGGCGAGCCATGCCGGCGTCAAGGCCGACGCCGCTGGCACAAGGCCGAGGGCGAGGGCGCATTTAACAAAGTTATGTCGAGGAAGACGAGTATTTATAGGTTGAATTTAGTCATGTTGGCGACTTGAGAGCCGACAAGTGGGTACTTTTAGTCGCTGCCTCGCTTGCCTGGCTAAAGTGTTTTTTTGCCTCATGCTTTACCTTAGTCGCGCTTGTCTGCCCATCCATGATTAAAGGGTACCTTTTAGTCGCGGGTCTCGCCGCCAACCGCCACTAAAGGCCTGCTTGCTTTTCTTTTTAATTTGTGTCTTTTCGTTTTTTAATTTGTATTGTTTTTTAATTTGTATTGTTTTTCTGCTTTAATTTGTATTGTTTTCATTTTGCTTTATTTATTTTGTTTTGTTTCTACTTACAACAAAAAACTTATTTATTTTATTTTATTTTGTTTCTAATTACTTATTTATTTTACTTTATGATAATTATTTTTGCTATTAAAGTTTCTAATTACTTATTTATTTATGTTATTAAAATCTTAAAAATAATTATATATCAAAAAATCAGAAAATAAAACTAATTCATTTTAAATTCTTGTTTTTCTTCCTTTTTCTTTTTTTTTTTCTTCTGCTTGTTTCTTCCTTTTCCGGACCAAGACTATGAAGATACAAGATTGAAGACTTCGTCCCGTGTCCAGATGGGCCTTTCCTTGGTGTGGAAGGCAAGCTTGGCGATATGGATATGTAGATCTCCTACCATTGTAACCGACTCTGTAACCCTAGCCCTCTCCGGTGTCTATATAAACCGGAGGGTTTTAGTCCGTAGGACACACAACCATTACAACAATCATACCATAGGCTAGCTTCTAGGGTTTAGCCTCCTTGATCTCGTGGTAGATCCACTCTTGCACTACCCATATCATCAATATCAATCAAGCAGGAGTAGGGTTTTACCTCCATCGAGAGGGCCCGAACCTGGGTAAAAACATCGTGTCCCTGGTCTCCTGTTACAATCCGCCTAGACGCACAGTTCGGGACCCCCTACCCGAGATCCGCCGGTTTTGACACCGACAGGGAGGGTTTGCCATTGAACCCACCATGGAGCGATGTCTGCATGGCATTGTATTGCCGCGCAAAACTCTTCTCTATTTATCTACATGTTCAACATGACTGTGTAAAATATCTGACATGCATACAAAAAAATATGGTGAGATTATGTAAGGAGAGCATGCAGAAATTTAGAGTGATGGTAAAAACCAGTGGATCGACGTTTTTCCGTTGAACCAAAATATCCCTGATGAATCGACGTGAATGTATAGTAATAAGTGATGCAACAAGTGTACAACCTCTTGCCGTGAGCCGTGTCGACCTCAAAGATCATTGGGTTGGTCGTTGAAGCGAGTTGAGGAAGAGGTGGCTGCCGGAGGTGTGGAGGAAGATCTGAGGAATCAGAGACGGTGTCCTGTGGCCTTCGCTCACAGTGATGGATCGCTCGCGTCGTTGAGCAGCTTCGATGAGCCGAAGACGCCAAGGCTGAAGCAACACAAGATGACATCGTCAATCTCAAGTGGGATTCTAATAGCATCTCCAATAGATGATGTAAAATGGATGTAAAATTAACATCACCAAAAACCACCGACTACAACAGATGAGGTAAAAGTGTTGACTCTAAACTTAACTGTCGAAACTGAAATTTCTTGTGGAATCAATGCTACTGTCAAACTGAACGCAATGGTAGCAGAGAGGCACTTGACATGTAGTTTAGGAGGGCCTGCATTTCATCTTCAACCTGCACCCTCGAAGTCGCTTGCCACCACCGCCGAACTGCCCGGCCCAGCGGCCTCGCCGCCCAAACAACTCGCCACCGCCGCCTGCCAACCCTCTAGGCCCTCGCCCCACCCTAAACCCTAAGATAGATAGTGGGGTACCTCTCCATGAGCCTCGTCCCCGCTGCGGGTGGTTCTTCCTTAACTACGGCGAGCCCCCCAACCCTGAAAATCAACTAACCCAAAAGTCGATTCTGCCGATCAAGTGTGGCTTAATCGAGCAGAGCAGAAGACGAAGCGAGGGGAGAGCAGCAGCAGCAGCTGGGCGAGCGAGCAATCGAGCGAGAGCCGGAGCAGTAGCAGCAGCGCGGGCGAGTGAGCAAGAGCCGGAGCAGCAGCAGCAGATCCGGCTGGTATGGACGCCGCCGCCGAAGGGACCTCGCACTTGGGGAGAGCCGCCGTGGAGATGTCGCCCGCGGAGCCGGCTTCGAGGTAGCTGCTCCATGGGGCTGAGGGATGGAGCACCGTCGGCGCCGGGAGGTCGAGTTAAGGAGAAGGTGCGATGCGATGAGTGTACAACCTCTTTGGTGGCGTTGAGTAGGCCGCGGCTTCGTCCGAGGAGTCGGTGACGATGCTGCGGTTCCGGTGGAGCAGGTTAAGGCGGTGCTGTGGGGATGGAGTAGCCGCGATAGACGAGGCGATCATTGGAGCAGCTCCTTGGAGGTGGAGGACGGGGCGGCTAAACCGGCGGGACGGCGAGATGGACGATGGATCCTCATCCGGGGAGGTGGACGAGGGACGTCGAGCTGTTGCGGTGGACGACGTCGTCGGGGAAGAGGCTCCGGCTGGGCAGCGGTGACATGGCGGATGGAGGAGGGTGTGGTTTTGCGGCTGGAGCGGAGAGATTATGGCGGCCTGGGATTCGAATGGCGAAAAGGGGGCGATGGGAGGGGGTGAAGCATGACTTAGGGACGCGCTTGTCCAAAATGTAGGGTGTGTTACAAAAGTACCCCCCACCGATTTGAACTAGCGGCCCTTTCGGCTCAGGGTTAGAAGGGGGATTTCGCATGTCGAGATTTGGCAGCTGGAGGGAGTTTTCGCGCGCGTTGTAATTTCGGGATAGCAAGGCGCGGGTTGTGAAGGCGCCAGTTTTGGGAGCATGATATCTGAATTTTCGGGATATAACAAGACGCGGGTTGAATTTTAGGGACAAGCCTAACGTGTAGTAATATTGTACTTTGTCTGTGAAAGGTTCTTTCAATGATATAATTTTCACATTGTGCATGTCATGTACTATTAATCTTGTCAATAGTCAAAGGCGGTCTTAAAAATCTCATTATGCCCTATATAGATGGAAGGAGGGAGTATGAATCCATGTTATGTCCGATTAAATTCTTTCGCTTGCTGTATAATGCATGTAACCTACTCATACCAACATTTTAGTGCATTCCAAATGTCTATACTACCGCTGTAATTCGCACTAAATTTGAATTTGTTTCTCTATTTCAATAAGAATCTACAATCATGATTGTTGCCAACTTCAACCATCATAGTTTCTTTGCTATCTGCCAGATATAAATCGGACGGCCTATAATGCAGGATGGCAGGCACACCATCATCAACAACTCCGTTTTTTATAAGAGTAGAGATAAAATATATTAAATGTAATATCACATGTTCATAAACACATCATGTGTATCACCGTTATATATATTCACACATGCGTCGGTTTAAAACAACATGATAAATTCTTCAGATATCCGAATTCGCTTTTTATAATGAAGTATATATGATCTCTATTCGTCTTTTACACCCACACAACCCTCTTATCTTTGTAGCTAGCGTTAACTTTCTCTTGTGCATGCACACGCCCGCATCCCTCTCACCCTCCCTCAACATTCTCTAGCTCCATCGTGCAAATTCGTCTTTTCACTTTAGGTCGTTCACCCACGGTGTGTGTAGGCCCCCAGCTCCTTCTTTAAGGCACACATCGATTGATATGCCTCTCTATCCAGGTGTGCCTAGCACAAACACAAGCTTCCCCTCTTCTCTTGTCACCGTCCATGCCTCACTCCCACCACTCTTTTCATTGTTCTCGTACTCGCACACTCCTCCCCGCTCGATATAGTATGCCTCTCGTACCACCTCCTACATGCATCCCTCTCTCTCTATCCTTCTCCTCGTGCCTCATTTGCTTCTAACACACACATGCATGTATACCGATCGATCTCCCAACATATACCTAGATCGACTTTAACTACCCCCCTCCCCATCGATTGACGTACCTCACAAGTTATGTCTCTCCATTCTCTAACAAAGGGCGATTGATCTTCCTATGTAGTTATGTCTACTTACCACAGCCACATCGTCCCCCCTCATCATTCGTGCATGCCTCCTGACCCGTCTCTCACACGCACGTGCACAGACAACAAGCAGCCATCTCCTCTCTTATTGATATTGTGGGCGTGCCCTCCGTTTGTCTAGCAAGCCTATCCCACCATTTGTTAGAAGCAACTCCACTACCACCCCCTCCAACACTCTAGCTCTGACTCTCTCCCAACCTTATTCCTCTCCTGCACATATGCATGGATGCCGATCGATCTCCCTTAATACATGAGGCAGATCGATCTCCTTAATACATGAGGTGGCCTCTCTCCTCCTCCACTCATATACCAGCCATTGTACCTCTATAGTTAATTGGGCCTCCCTCTTCCCCCACCACACACCGATAGTCGAGCGCTGCAGGTAGGTATCCATGCCACAGAGACAAACTGTACATGTCCCCTCTCATGTTCCAGTAGGCCAGCCACTCTATATCTTTGACGTGGGCACACACAAATTCGATGGCACTCTTTATCGATCGCGCGCACACACACACATCATCCCTCTTTTCGATTCTATGGACACCTCAAGCTGATGATACCTCCACTCTCTTCTTGTGGATCGCCCCCTCTATATATATGTTATATCCAGGACTCCATTTCACACACATTGCATATGTTACATTTTTTGATTGACCCCCCCCCCCAAATAAAACTCTCAAGAACCCACACACTATATCTCTCTAGGTTTGTATCTCTCTCATACAACCCCATGTAGGTGGTGTACGTATAGAAGAAGAGAATAGGTGCAGCGTGCACGTACTCACGCTTCGTGCCCAGCCACACCCGCGCGGGTACACGATAGAGCTCATTTCTTTACGAAATGGCAGCCCACGTGCTAATTTGAATGCCTGTAGAGGTTGTTTACCTAGGGAGGTCGTGTACCACGCCTGCACGAAACAAAGTTCGACTTGACGCGTTGCCATGTTATTTTTAAATAAAGTTATAGTGCTCAATGGCACGTACACGGAATATAAAATGATTTTTATGGAGAAAAAGGTAGTCCGCTCACTATATACAATGGAGCCTTGCGTGCCAGGTTTGTCGCTCTTTAGAGTATCTCACACAAGGCTGCGGTGGCCTCACTCTCTCTCTCTCTCTCACCGTTGTTCACCGATCCGGCTGCATTCCGTCCGCCGGGGGAAAGGGAGTGCGGTGGCTCTCTCTCTCTCTCACCGTTGGTCACTGATCCGGCCGCATCCCGTCCGCCGGGGGAGAGGGAGGAAGTGCATCGTTTCTCCGTTCGACGGTGCCGAGGCAGCACGTCCCGATCTGCGGTACATGCTGTTCTCTCTGACCAAGCTCCGGCGCGGCAGGGCCTATGCCGCCTGCTCGCAGATTCCGCCCGCCGCCGCTCACCTAGTTACATCCCGTCGACCTCCAGGTATCCCCTCCGGCCTTGCTCCACTGCCCGTCTTCCCACGTCGCTGCATGTGGATCTTCCATAGTTCTTTGCCCAAAATGTAGCTCGTTCAGCGTACTTTCCATATTGCATTCTCGTCCTCACACCGTTTTAGACAAACACAGCCGTGTTGTTATCTTTCCTTAGTGCAAGGAATATGCTTCTTTTTTGTCATCGCATGTGTCATCAACTATTATTGGCCAGTAATTGTTTCCTCTCTACCTCTTTTTTCTGCAAACAGGGCTGTCCATTTCACCTTGTTGCTATTGCGACCTTTTGGTGAACTGCACAAATCACTTTTTTCTTAAGAGTGTTTTCTGTAATTGTACTAAAATGTCACATGGGCAACGTCTCTACATTTCAGTGCGACTGCACAAAGGGAGATTGGTTTTGCTCTATCCTCCTCATCCAACTCCGAGCCTAATATTCTCCAACTAGTCAGTCTTAAGAGAGACTACAAAAGTGACCGGCTTCTATTTATGTGTTTATTGTTTCATCAGCAGTCCTCTAGTATCGTAATCACACTTAATATCTTTGGAACAGGGACGCTCGGCTCTATTTTAGTGGAACTGCACAAAATGATCGGAATGTTGCATGCTCCAGACAGCTACTTTTTTTTCCAACATGCCTTGTTGATTTATACAGAGCTGGGGGGACGTTGCTGCCAACGAAAGCATGGATCAAATTTAATTTAACACCTTCTCACAACTCTGTCGTCATTTGTGATGTAATTATTAGCTCTGATCTGCTAATAATTGACATGCATTAGCAAGGAAGTTAGTTTTTTATTGTTTCTGAAAGAGCATCGATGGCAAAACACGCGAAACAAAAGCTGAAAGCTCAAACCATTGTACAATTTCATGTCTCGCTGGAAAATTATTTGTATAGTACGTCAATTATGTAAACAAATGATGGAAGCTTGATAGCATTGCCAGAAGCCTCTTCATCATCCGGGTCCATGTGCCATGCACAAAATTATACTCCTTCGTTCCTAAATATTTGTGTTTTTACAAATTTCAAACGGGCATATTTTAGAGTGTAGATTCACTCATTTTGCTTCGTATGTGTAGTCCCTCCGTTCCTAAATATTCTATTCGTCTTTCTAGATATTCCAACAAGTGACTACATACAGAGCAAAATGAATGAATCTACACTCTAAAATATGTATATACATCCGTATGTGCCAGTCCATTTGAAATCTCTAAAAAGACAAATATTTGAGTAGTCACTCATTGAAATCTCTAGAAAGACAAATATACTCCGGAGTATATTTAAGAACCGAGGGGGTAGTGCACAACCGCATGGGAGACTCAGCCCGATCGTTGCGCCGCATTAATAGTGAGTAATGAGCAGTCAAATCGTAAGCCCTACCTTCCCCACTGTAAGTTGCTCTGAAGAAGCAACCATCAATACAATCTTCTTTGAATCCGCTTATACTACTCCATCCGTCACTGTTTATACAACGCGCTTTAGAAAAAAGAAAAAAGATCTATGGGACCAAGGCGACTAGCGATCGGCCTGAAAAATAGCATTGGTAGTTATAGCACGGCGTCTATTACTAGAGGGAATAATGCGTACACACATGCATGCAGTGCTTCCACCCTGGGTACACACATGCATGCACTTACTCCACTCCGTAGTAGTACAGAGTACATGGAGAGAAAATTGTGGACTTGATTGCGGTTACCACACCCTAATTAATTGAGCATTAAACCAAACGCGTCTAAAGTCTCTCTGGTGGTGGAAATGCATTGAGAGAAATGCATCATAACGAAGCGCGCCCTGTAAACTGTGACGGAGGGAGGAGTAGTATGAAGGTGCAAAACCAAGTACGCGTATGGCCAATCGGTCAACTCACCTTCTCTTGGCATATCACTGACATGTGGGATAGGAGTGGGAGCAAACCGATCTCAATTGACGGCATAGAGCCAACCCACCGTTCCTTGAGAGAGACGAGGAGCGAGAACACACAGACGGGATCGCATAGAGGCCAAGATATATTCGAGCATGGTTGGTTGATCGATATCATTCATTATATGTTGGGCTGCCGTTTTCTGCCCTTCTCCGGAATAAACGTGTACTTTATCAGAGATAAAAAAAGAGTACAGACGCTCCACCATGCGGTTCTAGTAGTAGTACTACTCGTACTACTGCGCTTGGCTCTTCGCCTCTTCGTGAAGTCGAACAATGATGGTACTCCGCATGTTGGGTACTACAGTGTATGCCTCTGACAATCTGACACCGAATGGACTGATGCATGTCCACCGAGGGTAGGTTGCATTAATCAAAAGGTGTAACCGATCTTCACCTTGTCCTGCAAGCTTCTCCTCGTTCTGCGAGTTGACGGGACACACCAAAAAGTAGTGCTAGTCCATACTCCCTCCTTTCCGGTTAATATGGCTTAATCTTTTTTGCGGGTAAATGAGAGAGCTTTATTCATATATAAGCATTCTTAGGACGATCAGCCAAGACACTGGTCACTAGGAAGCGAGGTATCCCGCAAAAAAAGAAGTAGGAAGCGAGGTGTTTCATGAAGCCAGCTCTCGACCACATTCAAAGTGCAGCAAGCACGGTTCGCACGAAGATGCGCCGCAAGGTTTGCTGGCCTCTTTACATGCTAAATAACAAAAAAAAGGAAATATTACCGAGCGCTACTATTTGTACCAGGATATGAGCCAGAATTAAGCGAGAATTGTGGCGAGTGTTCTATGAAATCAACTGCCATTATCACATGCGAGAACCCTCGAAGAGAACCAAATGTGTTGAAGATTGCTTTATCACATCTATTTATACATAAAAAGTACTTTACCGGCTAACCAGAAAAAAGGAAATATGGTAGAAAATACCACATACCACAATAATCAGAAACATCCAACCGTATATTTCTTGGATTAAAGATTAATAGCCATCAGATTAATTTAAAGTGATAGAAAATTACCCACCACTGCCATTATAGAAAACGTGCCCTTAATAAGAGGAAAAAACATCCAACCATATATTTCTTGGATTAATAGCCATAAGATTAAATTTTAAGTGATACAAAATTACTCACCATTGCCACTATAGGAAGTGTGCCCTTAAAAAGTGGAAAAAAGCCTGGGGACCTCTCCTCCCCTCCCGGTGGATCCAGATCGCAGGAAAAATTTGCAGCCGCCGCCGCCATCGCCCCCGATGACTCCAGATCCCGGAAAATAATTTGCAGCCGCCTGCGCCGTCGCCCCGGATGACTCCAGATCACGGAAAATAATTTGCAGCCGCCGCCGCTGTCGCCCCGGATGACTCCAGATCACGAAAAATTATTTGCAGCCGCCTCTTGAAAGGTGAAACATTGCTCCCTCCAATTCGCTGCTCTAGGGATTCAATTCATGGATGAAGATTGCAGACCCACATCATGTATCGATGGAATCTCTGGATCCAGACCCACATCATGAGGCAAGAGTACACTGTACACAGACGTGAGCTAGAAACTTGATGCAAGATGGAAAACTCCATGCACGGACAGAATCCAAATAATTAGAACAGGTATGTATGCATCTTTGTTTGTTTGTTCTTATTTTTATTAGTCGAAGCACATCGTGTATGTACTCTTGATTTATATCTTTGAACGCCTTTTTTTGTTTATGTGTTTATTGTGACTGGAGACCCAATAATATTAATAGAAGTGGTGTGTACTGATCATGAGACTACGAATTAATCCGTCAATCTTCTTCCTCAAATTCATCACATTCGCTCCAGGTAGTATAGCTGCTGATGGTGATAGATTAACACACCAATCCGGTGCTTTTAGAGCAGCACTTGATGCATATATCACGTTAACCAGCACTGTCCGATCTATTGAGTCTTCACTTTCCTGTACTGATCTTAGTATTTCCTATAAGAAATTCTCATATGGTATTTGACATCAATTTTCCTGCATTTTTTTCCAGCAACATGGTTTGAACTTTGCAGCACAACCAGACAAACAATAATCTACCTTTGCAATTTGCAGCACAAGAAGTTAACTGGTGATCTACCTTTGGTTGCTCCATGAAGTCGCCGGCATGAAACTACTACTTTAGGCGGATCACGTCCACTGGATCAGGACTCAAGGCCCATTTGTCCAGGTTTATGTACGTCCAGACACGAGACACATAATTAGCTGTTTTGTGTAGTCACGAGTTTTACATTAAATGATAGATATATGCATGTGTAAACAGATGGCGACGGATTAGACTTCATAGTTCATATGTGACAAGAAGGTCAGGCTTGATGTCTTTCAAGCCATGCATATATGCTCTCCTATTGGTACTTGACTATGTAGTTAGTATCAGCCTTCCTTGGGCTGCTTCGAGGAACTGGCCTGTGCCGCCGGCTGCTTCAAGTTGATGTGTATCATGTAATGTGTACTACTTCCAACATGCACTTACCTATGCATTAGGACTTAGAACCGATCTAAGATAATAGTAAACACATGACCCTGTACAAAACTAAGTGGGAGCGGCAATTGTCTGAGATCATGTAGATCAGCCAGCTTGACCAAAATTAATTTTAATCTTCTCTAACTAAGTGCACATATGACCCTGTACAAAACCTGTAGATTTTTTTACATTAGAAAATCAGCAATCAAGTTATTTTTCTATGTGTAAACAAACGAAGAGACGCACATCCTTAAAGTTATCTATGTAGGTATATGACTCCCTGTCCTTATGTATTAGACTTTTTTTCTCAAAATAATTTTGCAGTGGTCACGCTATAGCTCCAAGATTGTGGTGTCCAGAATATCTATATGTTTGCATTCTGAAATCCACATATGTTAATACCAACTTTTTCCCACGTGAGGCAAAGAATTAAGCCCAGGTTATTTGAGCGATCTAACTTTTCACCGGCGATACTAGACACTGGTGGAAAAAGGCCTTTGGTCGCGAGTTCGCAACTGCCATTAGTCGCGGTTATGCAATCGCGACCAGCAAAGCGCGACTAAAGCCCACCACCTTTAGTCGCGGCTGCTTAAGAACCGCGACTAAAGGCCCGTCCACGGGCGCCAGGCGGTTGTCGAGGGGGAGGACCTTTAGTCGCGTTCTTCTCGCCAACCGCGACTAAAGGCCGCCGAGGTTTAGGGTTTTAGCCCCCCTAAACCTGTTTTCTGTTTAATTTGTATTGTTTTATTTCTTTTGTGCTTTATTTTAATTTTGAAGGAGTTTCATATATTCTACGGTACTACATACATGCATATGAATGTACAATTTCAAATAAATTTGAAATTAGAACCAAAAGAATTCAAGAGGAATATACAATATATATTCAATATCATCGGATGACCATATACAATTTTGAACAAGTTTCCATACATGATTTAATCCATATAAAGTTCTACGTCCTCGTGATAGTGTTCTCCTTTAGGATGGAGGACTTCCTGCAGAACCATCCAGCTAGTTCCTCTTGAAGTGGTCGGAAGCGAGCTGGACTAAGCATCCACCGGAGGTTATTCCTCCGAGCATTGGTATCACTCGCATCAACCCGCCAGAGGTGTATCTCGGATCATCTCACGCATAAAGTATGCACATAGATTGGTCAACGGTGGCTGAATATCCCCATCCTTAGTCTTTACCCTTTTGAATGCTAGCTCTTTTTGAATTCACCGACCTTTGTATCTACGAACCGCCTCCAAACCCTACGAGGCAAAGAAAATTAAATGAACAAGAGAGTTATTAGTTACTTGATATTAGGAAATGAACGAAATAGGCCGATCGATATAGAGCGCAAATGAATGAAAATAATTACTTCGCAGCATTTTTCTCATGTCGGCCCAAAGCTTTGGATCCTTATCCGAGAGTCGTGGACGAGACATTCGAGGTGTTAACTTTAATTACTAGCAGAATCCAAAGGAACTCCGGACACGATACATGCACAAGACGTCATGCATAACTCATCGATTAGCCGCCACATACCATGCATGGAGTAAACAAAAGAGAATGTGCTCAAGATGTAAACACTCACCCAAAATGGTAAGGAAATAGAATATCACTTTTGAGTTCCTGCTTTGTAAGAAACTGCCACAGTGTCCGCCTCCACGCCGTCGGGTAATGCTGCAACACAATATCATGTACGATGTGTGGGTCAATGAACCCAACATCATGGATGTTCCTTACTCGCATTCCTTCTTCTTCATTCTGCATGTATAATAGAGGACACAACAATATAGTTAGGACATATATATAGTGCAGGCAATATGAACGAGATGGGGTAGAAATTAATAAATCACTTACGTAATGTAGCAACCGATGATAGATTTGTCGAGCTCACAGAGATTGAAAAGCTGGAACAATTCACTCAGTTCAACTTGTACATAGTAATGTTTGAAGTGATGCTCATGTCTAACTTCCGCATAAATATAATCTTTGGCGTTTTAATTTTTATGTAACCCTTGTACCAATTCAGCAGACGTTTCATTTGGTCGTAGATCCTTTTCTCTGCGCAGGCTCGACGAGAGGCCCATTCTTGACATATGTAATTACTACCTCCTTCACGGCAACTCATCAAGGCCTAACAGTTCACGAAGAGTAATACCTAAGTTGGCCGCTTGTTCTCGCACTCGTTACTAATCCTCAGCTGCCGCAGCTTGTATGATCTCGGGGCATCCGGACGAAGGCTTCCACTATAAGCGGGCAATCGATTGTTTACTTTGTTCCCGAGCTGGGCAACTTGTTTCCGCTTTTATACTTTCGCCTTCTCCGCTCTTTGTTCTCCTTGAACATGAGTGCCTGCCTTTAAGTTCACGTGCATAGTCGGTAGGCGATTCTTCATGGCTTGGGACGGTGTGCTCAAAATGACTTAGCCCACTTCTTTTGCTCGATCGAATATACCGGCTTGGGCTCGGGCTCTTTTTCTTCTTGCAGTCCGCCTTCCATTTCTCCAAATCAGCAATCGCGCCAGCGTCGACTTCCTCGGCACTACGCTCCCAAGGCCTTGTGGGAGAGGCTTCATGATGGCTCCGTACCTTTGTGGTCTTAGGTACATAAGGGTCCGGGGTTAATACTCCAGACTTCTTCTCGCTTTTTTGCCATAGGTGGATTGGGGCGGCGCCCGATCACCCGCCGACGAGGATCGGGGCGGCGGATGATCACCACGGACGTTAGGATCGGGGCGGCGTCGGCTGATGTGACGGAGGTGTAGGTGAACCGCCACCACCACCACCACCACCACCACCGCCACCGCCACCACCACCACCGTAGGGGGTGGACTTGTTGTCCTTGGCGCCGCCTGAAACTTGATAAACTTCTTTTGCCATAGAATGTAATGGCGCTTGACATCTTCAAGTCTTTTCTCCCTTCGTGTGTAGCAATTTCAATCTCCGTGTCCTCAAACCCTTGGACTATGTCCTCCACCGTGACACGAGCATAGCCATCTTTAATGGGGTTGTTGTGGTGGAGTGCCCTGTAAACATGGTAAAGCATCCCGATGGCTACCTTCATGGAAATGTTCCCCATAGGATAATACAGATGACATTCTTTCATCTCCTTTATATCGCCCACGGGTAGCGAGGAGGCTCCGTGCAGTAATTTCACCACCGAGGCTCCGTGCAGTAATTTCGATCGTCGGCAGCATCTACACCAGCCGGTGGGGCTCCGTGGAAGCCACGCTGCTTCTCGCTGCTGGCTTCCGAGATCCGCCGGATGATCTTCATGCTGCACCCGAGCTGAATCTCTTTCGCTACTAGTACACTCATGGTTTTCTTCATCACTTCCATTTCGATGCCAACCGCCCCACAACATCCGCTTCCCGATCCATCTTTCTTACGGCTTCAGAATCAGACGGGTCATCGCTCGGGGAACCCTATTTTCCACGGAATGTGCCCCATGCCTCGTACACGCCCTCCGTGTTCGGATTCCCGAGGGCTTTTGTCGCTGCCGTTCTCTCTGTTGAACTTGATCTTCCCTCTTGAGCAGCCTTCATTGCGCCAATAAGGGCTTGGGTGGGTTTAATTAATTTGCCTGTAAACACACTCCCCTCCCGGGTTGAGCGTTCCCCATGCCCGTACCACCAGCTTTTGGCCCTTGGGTCCCATCCTCCGCACTGACGGATTCCTCGCCTCACTCGTTCTCCATCTTCTCGAACCTAGGCACCCAAATGCGATACCTCTCTGGCCCCATAACATGATTGTACTCTTCTTAGCCGATTTTCCTTATTTTGTTTCGATATTTGAAGGAACTGCCCGATTTCTTTTGCTTCACAAATTCTCGCCAATCATCTTTCAGCTTCTCATATTGTCCTACTGAAACCGGAGTCTTGTTCTGCTTGACAAAGTCACGGGCTAGATTTTGCTTGAATTTCCTAATGCGCCGGCCATCTTATGAAGAGCGAACTGTTTGACTTTCCTCCTCCTCTCCTTGTTTTCCTCAATCTTGTTACCCTCCTCATCGAATTTGTTGTATTCCGGAGGTAGAACGAAATGTTCCATAAGCTTCTTGATGCAATCTTTTTTTGTTCTCTTATCGACAAAAGTGAAACCATCAATTCGTGCCTTCTTTGGCTCATTCCACTCTCGACGGTGATCGAGACGTTGTTCTAACAATGGCTCCGCATTGGCTGATAAACTTGGTGGCGTTCTTGCGGGCTCCAGCTGCCTGCCGGTTGCAAAGTCGACAACCCGGATGGTGCATGTTTCTCCCGGTTTCATCGTCCCGGTTGCGCTTTGCTTTGATTTAACGTGCTCGATTGTTTTGACGATCCGCCGAGGGCTAAAATAAGAAAGAGAGTCGCGCGTTAGTACACACATATTTATTCAAATCAGTTAGTTTGTATCACCGAGGCTCAATGTATATATATACCTCGCGCCGGAGGTGGTTGCTACTTCCATTTGAAGATCGCTGCTTATCGACGCTTTCTTCGCATCATCTTGTCGACGGCGCCCTTCATCTTCACCGTCAAGGTTCAGATAAGAAGAGATATCATCTTCTTCTTCTCCGTCGGCACATATTGAATATCGCCGCTTATGATGCCGAACATATGTGCTTCACCGTCCGGATCATAGTTGTCCATAATCGGGTCACTCTATCGTCCGACATTATGTCACCTGAAAACATGTAGTAAAACAAATTAATTAAGTGAAGAAGGGGCGGTGGCGGTGGCGTATGAAGGGCGGTGGCAAAAGGAGGGGCGAGGAAGGGTGGGAGAGGGTGTCGCGGTAGAGCGCAAGACGGGGGGGGGTTTAGGGTTTAGGGTTTTAAGTTGGCCGGTTTTCTTTGGCCGGTTTTCGTTGTTTTTGTTTTGGGGTTTAGGGTTTTAAGTTGTTTACCGCTTTTGTTAAACTAAAACTAGTTAAAATTAAAGAACAAAAAAAAAAAATTCCTTTTTCCTTTTCTTTTTCTTCTTCTTCCTTTTCCTTTTCTTTTCTTTCTTCTTCTTCCTTTTCCTTTCTTCTTCTTTCTTCTTCTTTCTTCTTCTTCCTTTTTCCTTTTTGTTTTTCTTTGACCGGTTTTCGTTGTTTTTTGTTTTTGGGGTTTAGGTTTTAAGTTATTTACCGCTCTTGTTAAACTAAAACTAGTTAAAATAAAAAGAACAAAAGAAAAAAAGAAAAAATTCCTTTTCCTTTTCTTTTTCTTCTTCTTCCTTTTCCTTTTCTTTTCTTTCTTCTTCTTCCTTTTCCTTTCTTCTTCTTTCTTCTTCTTTCTTCTTCTTCCTTTTTCCTTTTGTTTTTCTTTGACCGGTTTTCTGTTGTTTTTGTTTTTGGGGTTTAGGTTTTAAGTTATTTACCGCTCTTGTTAAACTAAAACTAGTTAAAATAAAAGAACAAAAAAAAAAAAAAAAAAATTCCTTTTCCTTTTCCTTTTTCTTCTTCTTCCTTTTTCCTTTTCCTTTTTCTTCTTCCTTTTCCTTTTCTTTTCTTCCTTTTCCTTTCTTCTTCTTCTTCTTCTTTCTTCTTCTTCCTTTTTCTTTTTCTTTCTTCTTCTTCTTCTTCTTCTTCTTTCTTCTTTCTTTCTTCTCTTGATCTCACGGATGGGCAAGGCGCGGGCACGGAATGCTGAGGCAGGGCCAGCGGCGGCGGGCGGCGGGCGCCGGCGGCGGCGGCGCAAGGGGCGGGCAAGGCAGGGGCACGGCAAGGGCAAGTGCAGAACGCATGAGGCGGCGCCACTGGGATTTGGGCGGCGCGCGGCAGGGCTTCAAGGCGTTGCTTCGCCATGTCAAGGGCGTCGGCGGCGACGCGGCTGGGCAGCGCACAAGCCGAGGGCGAGGGCGATTTAACAGGTTATGGATCGAGAAGACGAGTATTTATAGGCCAGAACTTTAGTCGCGGTTGGCGAGAGCCGCGACTAAAGGGTACCTTTAGTCGCTGGGTTGCCTCGCCCACCGACTAAAGTGTTTTTTCGCCTCCTGCTTTCTCACCTTTAGTCGCGGCTTGTCTGCCCATCCGCGACTAAAGGGTACCCTTTAGTCATGGTTCTCGCCGCCAACCGCGACTAAAGGCCTGCTTTTCTGCTTTTCTTTTAATTTGTGTTGTTTTCTGCTTTTCTTTTAATTTGTATTGTTTTCTTTTTAATTTGTATTGTTTTCTGCTTAATTTGTATTGTTTTCATTTTTGCTTTATTTATTTTGTTTTGTTTCTACTTACAACAAAAAACTTATTTATTTTATTTTATTTTGTTTCTAATTACTTATTTATTTTACTTTATGATAATTATTTTTGCTATTAAAGTTTCTAATTACTTATTTATTTATGTTATTAAAATCTTAAAATATAATTATATATCAAAAAATCAGAAAATAAAACTAATTCATTTTAAATTCTTGTTTTTCTTCCTTTTTCTTCTTTTTTTTCTTCTGCTTGTTTCTTCCTTTTCTTGTTTTTCTTCTTTTTTCTTCCTTTCTTCCTTTTCCTTTTTTCTTATGTTTTTCTT
This sequence comes from Aegilops speltoides, assembly GCA_021437245.1. Taxonomy (NCBI): domain Eukaryota; kingdom Viridiplantae; phylum Streptophyta; class Magnoliopsida; order Poales; family Poaceae; genus Aegilops; species Aegilops speltoides. The sequence continues at coordinate 6,529 of JAHHZJ010002792.1, read as the reverse complement.
CCTGCTTTGTTTTTTTTCTTATGTTTTTCTTCTTTTTTTTTCTTCCTTTCTTCCTTTTCCTTTTTCTTATGTTTTTCTTCTGCTTTGTTTTTTTTCTTATGTTTTTTCTTTTTTCTTCTGCTTGTTTTTTCTTCTGCTTTTCCTTTTTCTTCTGTTTTTCTTCTGCTTTTTCCTTTTCCTTCTTTCTTCTTCTTCCTTTTTCCTTTAAAATCAGAAAAATAAAACTAATTCATTTTAAAATCTTAAAATACAATTATATATCAAAAATCAGAAAAATAAAACTAATCCATGGAGCATCCTCATCATTTAACTTAATCGAAAAATAAAAGGTTTGATACATCATTCAGTTCATCGACCAAATACAAAGTTTGGTACAATAAATTATTACACATCAATTCTTCCCTTGTGTCCCTCGCTTGCTTACGATTGTGCCGTATCCATGGAGCATCCTCATCATTTAACTTAATGCTTGGGTCGGTGTTCACTTTGAAGGGCGGAATTTCAGCAAACATATTATAATCTTCGACATGTCTGTTTTGTCCTCCACTCCCACGATGTTTCTTTTCCCGAAAGAACAATGTGGCGCTTTGGATCATCGCATGATGTATCGATCGCTTTTCTTATCTTTCCGCTTCCTCGGTTTGCTACTCATGTCCTTCACATAGAAAACCTGAGCGACATCTTTCGCTAGGACGAATGGTTCGTCAAGGTAACCAAGATTGTTGAAATCCACCATTGTCATTCCGTATTGCTGGTCCACCTTTACCCCACCTCCCGTTAGCTTGAACCATTTGCACCGAACAAAGGGACCTTAAAGGAGGGTCCATAGTCAAGTTCCCATATCTCCTCTATGTAACCATAATATGTGACCTTTTGCCCATTCTCGGTTGTTTGCATCAAAGCGACACCACTGCTTTTGGTTGGTGCTCTTTTATCTTGGGCGATCGTGTAAAATGTATTCCCATTTATCTCGCACTTTGGAAAGTCGTTATAGTTGAAGATGGTGTCTTGGCCAACATGTACAAATGATCTACAACATCATTGTCATTCATTAAATGTTTTCTCAACCAACTGCCGAAAGTCTCCATGTGGGCCTTCCTAATCCAGATTCAGCTTCCCCGGTTGTCCGAAGCGTAAAATATTCTTGTGTTTCTCAAAGCACGGAGCCACCAAGTTGGAATTGGTCAAGACAAAGTGGTGTGCTTCAATGAGAATGGTCGTCCATACATATCGTTGATTTCTTCCGATCGTGTTTTTCCACTTAGTCTCCCCGTGTCGCGATCGAGGAAGACCAATCGGCTTAAGGTCAGAACAAAGTCAACACAAAACTCAATTACCTCCTCATTTCCATAGCCCTTGGCGATGCTTCCTTCGCCTAGCACGGTTACTTTAACATATTTCTTTAATACTCCCATGAACCTCTCAAGGGGAACATATTGTGTAGAAATACAGACCGAGAACGGAAATCTCTTCGACTAGGTGAACCAGAGGTGCGCCATAATATTGAAGAAGGATGGCGGAACACCAACTCAAACTGACAAGACATTGATCACATCGCTCAGAACCGTGGTAGAACTTCTGGATTGATTACCTTCCGAGAGATTGCATTGAGGAATGCACATAGCTTCACAATGGCTAATCGAACATTTTCCGCAGAGCCCTCAAAGCAATCGGAAGCAATTGCGCCATAATCACGTGGCGCCGTGAGACTTCGTGTTTTGGAACTTTTTCTCCGCCATGTTTATTATTCCCTTTATATTGACGAGAATCCAGACGGGACCTTCATACCGCTTCGGGCATTCAAAAAGATGACCTTCTCTTCTTTGGTCGAGCGTAGCTGGCACGACCTTGAAACCATTCCGGATGCCGGTCATCGTGGTCTTTCAAACGCTGCTGGTCCCTGCCGTGCTTCCTTTGTATCATTTGTCTTCCCATACACGCCCAAGAAGCTTAGGAGGTTCACGCAAATATTCTTCAGAACGCATCACGCCGATTGCAGAGCGGACTTCTAGGATTTTCCAATATTCTAGCTCCCGCAATATAGATTTCTTCTTCCACATGGCTGCGTGTCTGTCGCCTCCTTCGAACTGATTGTCCGCCAGACCTTTCCAAAGATGACTTTCAAATCCTTGACCATATCAAATACCTCAAGACCAAGCAGTGTCTCGCAGCTTCGCCGGTGATCTGCCTTGCCGCTGTAATGCTTGCCTTTCTTTCATCGATGAATTTTCGAAGAAATCGACGATGCCCAAGGTACACGTTCTTCTTACAATTTGGCAAATGTACACTTTCGCCTCATGTAAGCAAGTGCATGCATTGTATCCCTTATTTGACAGTCCCGAAGGTTACTAAGAGCAGGCCAATCGTTGATGGTTACGAAAAGCAACGCCAGAGGTCAAATTCTCTTGTTTGTGCTCATCCCACACACGGACACCACCCCACAGCTGTAAAAGTTCATCAACTAATGGCCTTAGGTACACATCGATGTCGCTGCGGGTTGCTTCGACCTTGGATGAGCACCGCATCATAATGAACTTCCGCTTCATGCACAACCAAGGAGGAAGGTTGTAGATGCATAGAGTCACGGGCAGTGCTATGGCTGGAGCTCGCTCGCCAAAAGGATTCATGCCATCCGTGCTTAGAGCAAATCTTATGTTCCTTGCGCTACCGCAAAATCTGTGAACCATCCGTCGATCTTTCTCCATTATGCTCCATCTGCGTGTGTCTCAACTCCCCGTCCGACTTACGCTTTCTCTTTGTGCCATCGCAACAACTTGGCATGCTTTTTGTTCATGAACAGACGTTTCAACCGTGGTATTATAGGAGCATACCACATCACCTTGGCGGAACCCTCTTCCTGGTTTCGCCCTCAACATCGCTACCAGGTCATCGACTCGATCTTATAACGCAATGCAAGGCATACCGGCATTCATTCAAATTCTCGATTCATCATGTAGAGGATGCAATCGTTGATGCATGCATGTATCTTCGTAACCTCTAAACCTAGAGGGCGATAACCTTCTTTGCTTCAGACGCATCAAGCGGCAACTCGTTATCCTTTGGAAACATATTCTTCAACATTTTCAGAAGTTTTCAAATGCCGAGTCAGCTACACCTGCCTCGCCTTCCATTTCAGCAAATCCAGTGCAGCCCAGCTTTTTCGCACCATCATCGCATCCGGGTACAGCGCCTTTCGTGATCCTCTAACATGCGATCCAAATTCTCCTCTCCTTTTCGGGCCAGCGTGCTCCGTGCATCAAGAATGGTCCCACCAAGATCATCAACGGATCATCACGCGCCTCTTCTTCACCTTCCCTTCACCTTCAAAGATCCTCCATGAAAGTATCACCAAATGAGCAAGATAGCTTTCATCGATGAAATCATCCCTTCTTCATCTTCTTCCATTATAACCCTCTTTCTCCATGCTTGGTCCAACAATTATAGCTTGGCATGAAACCCTTCTCAAGCAGATGCATGTGAACAACTCTTGAGGAAGAGTAACCTTCTCATTCTTACAGATAACACATGGACAGATAACAAAACCCCCGCTTGTTCGTGATTAGCCACTACGAGGAAATCTTTCAAACCAGTAGTGAACTCACCGGAGAGTCGGTTATCAGACATCCATTGCCGATTCATCTGCATTATTATAATATAAAATATATAATTAACCATCATGCATTTGTTATGAACTACACACATGCATATATTGACACATCAAAGGTTCATCAAGTTGCTAACCGCGATCAAGAGTGTGGCTCCAACATTTCATGTCATGTTTGTTTCATGCTCTTGGGGCATTTCATCAAACACCTTATGTGCATAAGAGGAACCAAAAGCAAACCTACACCCACTTGTGAAGAGAATGGCTCCAAATGGCTAAGTGATGGCTGCTGGATGGGTATATATAGGCGAGGGCTTTAGTCGCGTTGGCCAGCAAACCAGTGACTAAAGGTGCCCGGCAGATTTAGTCGCGTCTGTTCGCCAACCGCGACTAAAGCCCTCACGCACCAGCTGGCCACCGAGCGCCCAGGCCTCAGCCTTTGGTCGCGGTTCACCTCCGTAATCATGATTAAAGGTCCCATTGGTCGCGGTTCCAACAGCTTCGCGACTTATGGGCTGGACGGAAAGCCTGTTTTTCCACTAGTGAGAAACATTAAGATTCTACAACCATGACTAACACAAACATTATTATCCATTGGATTGATCCAAGTGCTATGCGAAGGTACAAGATGCGTAGCCTTGATTGATCAAAAGAGATAGAAAATGGTGATATGTAGAGTTATATATGGTATATGTGGCTATCTCCTTTCAACTAAAATGTTAGTAAACTGTCGAGCTTTGTTGAGTAATGTAACATTATTGGTGAATATTATTTCATCAAGATTGTATTGTTCAGATGATTCATATAAGCAAAAGATATTGTGTGGGACGATTACAATTTAATTTCTCATTGCTCAATACCTTCATTTCATATATTTTTTGTGCAAGGATCTAATATACTATAAATGTTAAGAGAGGAGGTTCTTACTTGTGAAGACTTGGTCATTTGTGATGGTATTGACATGCTTAACTAACTATATTTTGTTCCATTTTTAATATTGTTGTAACATGTAACTTTTTATGAGAAAAGGAAATAAGCCAAATATCGTATGAGCTAAATGCAAATGGAAAATAAGAATATGTCACTCAACAATATGTTTGTCTATTAACCTCTTGAAAGAAAATTACACATAATGAGTTGCATATTATTTGGAGTCTTTTAGGAGTGTATAAAGCTTATGTGATGATGGTTACTTCATAATTATAGCAAGTGAGTTTGAGTTATTAAGTCTTTAAATGTTATCATGTACACTATCTGTTGTTACTATTTGAATCGGTTTTTCAAAATATTTTGAATCTCGTGTTAATCTCTTTCCTAAAATAATATTGCGTTGTAAATATTCAAAAAGAATCATGACTAGGCATATTATGCAAGCAATGCCTTGACTCTGGATGAAGAGACCCAAATTTCTAAGCATTTATGGAATTAATCCATGTGTGTTCAAAGTACTCCATTTGAATTTGTTTAACCTTATAGGCAAAGGTTGGAAGTTGTTTGGCCTCATGTTGCAAGTAAGGAAGACTACATAAAGTGTTGTTGGGCACTAGTAGAAAAGGGGCAATGGTCCAGCCGGTCCAGCCCATTAGTCCTGGTTCAATCGAGAACCGGGACCAATGGGGCATCGGACCCGTTCAGGAGCCCCGGGGCCGGCCGGGCCACGGGCCATTGGTCCTGTTCGTCTGGACCTTTGGTCCCGGTTGGTGGGATGAACCGACCAATGATCCCCGCCTCGCCCACAACCATTCGTCCTGTCGCAGGCACGAACCGGGACCAAAGGAAATCCCTTAGTCCCGGTTCGTATGACCAACCGACCAATGGTGGTGCCTATATACCCCCCCTCAGGCAAGAGCAGAGCACACCGCCTCTGCTTTTCCGGCCGAGGGGAGAGGGCTTGGTGGTGCTCTAGCTCACCTCATATGCACACAAGGTGTTCGATGGAATGCCCGAGCCACACTACTTAAGGTTTCTCCTCTCCAAGCTCGACCGCCAAGCTCCATTTTCCTCCATATTTGTCTAGGTTTAGCGGTCCGTCACGCCCCATCCCCGCCTTCAACGCTGCCGATCACCCGCACCGATCTCATCGGCGGCACCACCGTGGTGAGCCTCTTGTTCTTATCTTCTTTCCAAAGGAAAAATATTCTTATTTGTATGTTTAGATAGATATATACTTGTATAATTTTCTTACTTTTATTATTGCATCTTATATAGTGCGATGGTTTTGGTATCCGCCTCACGGCCCTCGTCCCTGCTCTATGATTCGGATGTGGTATATATTATCTTTTCATAACTATTGGTTCATTTATTATTTATGACAATTATGCCGACCAACGTGACATAGATTTTATTCATCTAGGAGGTTGTTGAACCGAAATTCCAACCGACCCTATTGTCGAGAGGTTAAATTTAGTTGAAGAAGAAAACAATTTGTTGAAGGAAAAATTAGAAAAATTGAGGAGGAGAAGATGATATTGGAGTTGCATGTTGCGGATGTCGCCGATGATCACAAGATCAAGATGGATGCAATGCGCTTGAAGATTAGAAAGATTAGAAAATATGCCATTCATACCGAGGCTTGGTATCATTATGTCGTTGGATCGGTTGTTACATTGGTTGCGATTATGATCGCATTTGTTTTCGCATTGAAATGTTTTACATAGTTTCAGTATGATTTAATTAATTTAGATGCTCGCAGAGCTTTATGTTGTTAGATGAGAACTATGTATGTACTTTGGTTTTAATGTGATGATGAACTTCTATTAATTTGGTCACTTAATTAATTATCTATTCATGATCTCTAATGATTTTTGACACACTTAATTATATATAATGCACACAGATGAACCGCAATGGATGTACGGTTCAAGACACACCTCCGAGTACATTAAGGGCGTGTATAATTTTCTCAAGTGGCTGAGGCAAACAAGG
>JAHHZJ010002791.1:0-35462 GCA_021437245.1 Aegilops speltoides | reverse complement strand
AAGTCTAGGCATTACCGTAACGCCACATAAAGTGTCCTAAATGAAGGAAATATGCCCTAGAGGCAATAATGAAGTTGTTATTTATTTCCTTATATCGTGATAAATGTTTATTATTCATGCTAGAATTGTATTAACCGGAAACATAATACATGTGTGAATATATAGACAAGGTGAGTGTCACTAGTATGCCTCTACTTGACTAGCTTGTTAATCAAAGATGGTTATGTTTCCTAACCATGGACAAAGAGTTGTTATTTGATTAACGGATCACATCATTAGTTGAATAATCTGATTGACATGACCCACCCTGCTAGCTTAGCACCGCATCATTTAGTATGTTGCTATTGCTTTTCCATGACTTATACATGTTCCTATGACTATGAGATTATGCAACTCCCATTTACCGAGGAACACTTTGTGTGCTACCAAACGCCACAATGTAACTGGGTGATTATAAAGGTGTTTCACAGATGTCTCCAAAGGTACTTGTTGGGTTGGTATATTTCGAGATTAGGATTTGTCACTCTGAATGCTCTGGAGGTAGTATTCGGTTCTCCTCTGTAATACACATCACTTAAGCCTTTGCAAGCATTGCAACTAATGAGTTAGTTGTGAGATGATGTATTACTTTAACGAGTAAAGAGATTTGCTGTAACTAGATTGAACTAGGTATTGGATACCGACGATCGAATCTCTCGCAAGTAACATACCGATGACAAAGGGAACAATATATGTTGTTATGCGGTCTGACCGATAAAGATCTTCAGAGAATATGTAGGAACCAATATGGGCATCCAGTCCCTGCTATTGGTTATTGGACGGAGACGGTTCTGGTCATGCTCTACATTGTTCTCGAACCGTAGGGTCCGTGACGCTTAAGGTTTCAGGATGCTATATTATGAGTTTATGAGTTTTGATGTACGAAGGAGTTCGGAGTCCCGGATGAGATCGGGACATGACGAGGAGTCTCAAATGGTCGAGACGAAAGATCGATATATTGGACGACTATATTCGAGTTCGGAAAGGTTCCGAGTGATTCGGTATTTTTCGAGTACCGAGAGTTACGAATTCGCCGGGAGAAGTATTGGGCCTTATTGGGCCCTTGCGGCAAAGAGAGAGGGGCTGCCTAGGGCAGGCCGCTGCGCCCCCCATGGCCTAGTCCGAATTGACTAGGAGAGGGCCGCACTCCTCCTTCCTTCCCTTCTCTCTTCCCCTTCCTTGTCTCCTACTCCTAATACATGGAAGGACTCCTAGTTGACTAGGAAGGGGGAATCCATCTCCGTGGGAGTAGGACTTCCTAGGGCGCCGCTTAGAAGAGGGCCGCCCTCCCTCCTCCACTCCTTTATATACGGGGTAGGGGCACCCCATGAACACACAAGTTGATCTTCGTGATCGCTCTCAGCTGCAAAGCGGTGCCCCTCCCACGATATTACACCTCGATCATATTGTAGCGGTGCTTAGGCGAAGCTCCATGACAGCTTGAACATCAAGATCGCCACCACGCCGTCGCGGCCGACGGAACTCCTCCCCGCACTTCACCGGATCGGAGTTCAAAAGCGCCATCGAGCTGTACGTGTCAAGAACTCGGAGGTGCCGGAGTAACGGTGTTTGGATCGGTTGACCGGAAGACGCACGACTATTTCCCTTACGCTGCATTAACGCTCTGCTGGCTTCACGAGGGTACGAGACAACACTCTCCTCCTCTGCTATGCATCACCATGATCTTGGCGCAGCAAGAGGAAATTTTTGAAATTACTACGCTCCTCAACAAAGGCATCCGAGCCTAGGTTTTATGTGTTGATGTTATATGCACGAGTAGAACACAAGTGAGTTGTGGGCTTATATAGTCATAACGCTTACCAAAGATGTCATACTTTGGTTCGGGCGGTATTGTGGATGAAGTGGTCTTGACGGACATTACGCCAGACGCTTACGCCGAGATCGGTTTACCGCCGTGCTTTGCACACACAGTGACTAGCGGTGTCGCTTCCCAACTTTAGTTGAATCGAAGTGTGCTACGCCTGTCCTTGCGAAGGTTAAAACAGCACCAACTTGACAAACTATCGCTGTGGTTTTGATGCGAGGTAAGAACGGTTGTTGCTCAGCCCAGTAGTGCAGCCACGTGTAAAACTTGCAACAACAAAGTAGAGGACGCCTAACTTGTTTTTGCAGGCATGTTGTGATGTGATATGGTCAAGACGTGATGAGATATAAGTTGTTGTATAAGATGATCATGTTTTGTTGAAGTTATTTCAAATCGCGTAAGCCCTATGGATGTCTCTTTGTTGATAAGATGCAAGTGCCAAATAATTGCTTTTACTTTATCGCTATACGATAGCAATAGTTGCAAGAGCAATAGTTGGTGAGACAACCATGTGATGACACATTGATATAGATCAAGATGATGAAGATCATGGTGTCGGCTTTATGATTTATAGAGATCATGACAAGATTTCTTTGGAGATGGAGATCAAAGGCGCAAGATGATCATGGCCATATCATGTCACATATTTTGATTGCATATGATGTTTATCTATTATACATCTTATTCTTGCTTTGATCGATGGTAGCATTTTAAGATGATCTCTCAATAATTATCAAGAAGTGTTCTCCTCGAGTATGCACCGCTACCAAAGTTCATGTGCCTGCACACCACGTGATGATCGGTGTGATAAGCTTCTACGCCCATCTACAACGGGTGCAAGCCAGTTTTGCACACGCGAATACTTCAGTTAAACTTGACGAGCCTAGCATATGCGATATGGCCTCGAGCACGGAGACCGGAAAGGTCAAGCGTGAATCATATAGTAGATATGATCAACATAGTGATGTTCACCATTGAAAACTACTCCATCTCACGTGAAGATCGGTTATGGTTTAGGTTATTTGATCACGGATCACTTAGATGACTAGAGAGATGTCTGCCTAAGTGGGAGTTCTTAAGCAATATGATTAATTGAACTTTAATTTATCATGAACTTAGTCCCGTAGTATTTTGCAAATTATGTTGTAAGATCAATAGCTTATGTTGCTTATATGTTTATTTTGATATGTTCCTAGAGAAAATTGTGTGGAAAAATGTTAGTAGCAATGATGCGGATTGGATCCGTGATCCGAGGTTTATCCTCATTGCTGCATTGAAGAATTATGTCCTTAATGCACCGCTAGGTGATGTAATCCATTGCAGAGGAGTGAAGATGCGACATTATGAACATTTGGCTAGCTCAATATGATGACTACTTGATAGTTTTAGCACCATGCTTTATGTCTTAGAATCGGGACTTCAAAGATGTTTTGAACGTCATGGACCATAAGGAGATGTTCCAGAGTTGAAGTTAATATTTCAAGCAAATACCCGAAAGGAGAGATATGAAGTCTCCAACAAGTTCTATAGCTAAAAGATGGAGGAGAATCGCCAACTAGTGAGCATGTGCTCAGATTGTCCGGTACTACAATCGCTGAATCAAGTGGAGTTAATCTTCCGTATAAGATAGTGATTGGATGCACTTTCAGTCACCATCACCAAGTTAGTAGAACTTCGAGATGAACTATAGTATGCAAGGGATGACGAAAACGATTCTTTAAGTTTTTCATGATGATGAAATCGATGAAGGTAGAAATCAAGAAAGAACATCAAGTGTTGATGGTTAACAAGACCACTAGTTTCAAGAAAAGGGCAAAGGATAGAAGGGAACTTCAAGAAGAACGGTAAGCAAGCTACGCCAAGTGAAGAAGCCCAAGTCCTGACCTAAGCTTGAGATCAAGTGCTTCTACCGCAAAGGGACTCGGGCACTAGAAGCGTAACTACCTCAAGTATTTCATGGATAAGAAGGATGGCAAAGTGAACAAAGGTATATTTGATATACACGTTATTGATGTGTACTTCTTTACTAGTGTTTATAGCAACCCCTCAGTATTTGGTAATCTGGTCAAATACAAAGAGTAGTAACTCAAACTGGAGCTGCGTAATAAACAAACAAACTAGTTATGGGTGAAGTAACGATATGTGTGAAAGTAGTCAAGATTGATATGATCATCACCTAATAATTCCCTATACTTTCGGGATTAGTGTTAAACCTAAATAAATGTTATTTGGCGCTTATGCTGAGCATGAATATGATTTGATCATGTTTATTGTAACACGGTTATTCATTTAAATGAAGGAAATATGCCCTAGAGGCAATAATAAAGTTATTATTTATTTCCTTATATCATGATAAATGTTTATTATTCATGCTAGAATTGTATTAACCGAAACATAATACATGTGTGAATATATAGACAAACAGAGTGTCACTAGTATGCCTCTACTTGACTAGCTTGTTAATCAAAGATGGTTATGTTTCCAACCATAGACAAAGAGTTGTTATTTGATTAACGGATCACATCATTGGTTGAATGATCTGATTGACATGACCCATTCCGTTAGCTTAGCACCCGATCGCTTAGTATGTTGCTATTGCTTTATTCATGACTTATACATGTTCCTATAACTATGAGATTATGCAACTCCTTGCTTACCGGAGGAACACTTTGGTACTACCAAACGTCACAACGTGAATCGGGTGATTATAAAGGAGTACTACAGTGTGTTCCAAAGGCGTATGTTGGGTTGGCGATTTCGAGATTAGGATTTGTCACTCCGATTGCCTGAGAGGTATCTCGCCCTCTCGGTAATGCACATCACTTAAGCCTTGCAAGCATTACAACTAATGAGTTAGTTGTGAGATGATGTATTATGAACGAGTAAAGAGACTTGCCAGAACTAGATTGAACTAGGTATTGATACCGACGATCGAATCTCGCAAGTAACATACCGATGACAAAGGAACAACGATGTTGTTATGCGGTCCGACCGATAAAGATCTTCAGAGAATATGTAGGAGCCAATATGGGCATCCAGGTCCCGCTTATTGGTTATTGACCGAGACGTGTCTCGGTCATGTCTACATTGTTCTCGAACCGTAGGGTCCGCACGCTTAAGGTTTCGGCGACGCTTATATTATGAGTTTGTGTATTTTGATGTACCAAGGAGTTCGAGTCCCGATGAGATCAGGGACATGACGAGGAGTCTTGAAATGGTCGAGACGTAAAGATCGATATATTGGACGACTATATTCGAGTTCGGAAAGGTTCCGAGTGATTCGGTATTTTTCGAGTACCGGGAGTTACGGGAGAAGTAATGGGCCTTGATGGGCTTTAGGGAAGAGGAAAAGGCTGCCATGCTTCTCCTCTAGTCCGAATTGACTAGGAAAAGGGGCCGCCCACCTTTCCTTCTCCTCCTATTCCTTCTCCCTTCCTCCTCTGATGGACTCCTACTAGGACTTGGAATCCTAGTAGGACTCCACACCGGCGCGCCAAACCCTGGCCGCCGCCTCCTCCTCCATCCTTTATATACGCAAGGGGGGCACCCCAGACACACAAGTTGATCCTTGAGATCGCTCTCAGCTGCACGGTGCCCCTCCACCATATTCCACCTCGGTCATATCAGAAGCAAGCTTAGGCGAAGCCCTCGCGCCGTGAGAACATCAAGATCGCCACCACGCCTGCGGCCGACGGAACTCTCCTCCCGGCTCGGCCGATCGGAGCCCGAGGAGCGCCATCGAGCTGTACGGTGTCAAGAACTCGGAGGCGCCGGAGTAACGGCGCCGGATCGGTTGGATCGCGAGGAGAACGTGACGACTACTTCCTCTACGCCAGATCGCTCCGCTTGGCCTCTACGAGGGTATGTAGACAACACTCTCCCTCTCGCTATGCATCACCATGATCTTGCGCAGCGAGGAATTTTTGAAATTACTACGCTCCCCAACAAAGGGCATCCGAGCCAGGTTTTATGCGCTGATGTTATATGCACGAGTAGAACACAAGTGAGTTGTGGACGATATAAGTCATACCGCCTACCAAAGATGTCATACTTTGTTCAGCGGTATTGTGAGATGAAGCGGCCCGACCGACATTACGCAGACGCTTACGCGAGACTGGTTTCACCGCCACGAGCACTCTCGCTTAAAGGTGACTGGTGGGTGTCTGCCTCTCACTTTAGTTGAACTGAAAAGGCTACGCCCGTCCTTGTGAAGGTTAAAACGAGTCTATTTGACAAACTATCGCTGTGGTTTTGATGCGAGGTAAGAACGGTTCTTGCAGCCCGTAGCAGCCACGTAAAATTTGCAACAACAAAGTAGAGGACGCCTAACTTGTTTTTGCAGGCATGTTGTGATGTGATATGGTCAAGACGTGATGCTATATTTTATTGTATGAGATGATCATGTTTTGTAACCGGTTATCGGCAATCGGCAGGAGCCATATGGTTGTCGCTTATTGTATGAAATGCAACGCCTCTGTAATGCTTTACTTTATCACTAAGCGTAGCGATAGTCGAGAAGCATAAGATTGGCGAGACGACAACGATGCTACGATGGAGATCAAGGTGTCGCGCCGGTGACGATGGTGATCATGATGGTGCTTCAGAGATGGAGATCACGGCACAAGATGATGATGGCCATATCATATCACTTATATTGATTGCATGTGATGTTTATCTTTATGCATCTTATCTTGCTTTGATTGACGGTAGCATTTTAAGATGATCTCTCACTAAATTATCAAGAAGTGTTCTCCCGAGTATGCACTGCTGCAAAGTTCGTCGTGCCTGCACACCACGTGATGATCGGGTGATAAGCTCACGTCCATCTACAACGGGTGCAAGCCAGTTTTGCACACGCGAATACTCAGGTTATACTTGACGAGCCTAGCATATGCAGATATGGCCTCGAACACGGAGACCGAAAGGTCGAGCGTGAATCATATAGTAGATATGATCAACATAAGATGTTCACCATTGAAAACTACTCCATCTCACGGATGATCGGTTATGGTTTAGTTGATTTGGATCACGTGATCACTTAGATGACTAGAGAGATGTCTGTCTAAGGGGAGTTCTTAAGTAATATGATTAATTGAACTTAAATTTATCATGAACTTAGTCCCGTAGTATTTTGCAAATTATGTTGTAGATCAATAGCTCGCGTTGTTGCTTTATATGTTTATTTTGATATGTTCCTAGAGAAAATTGTGTTGAAAAATGTTAGTAGCAATGATGCGGATTCGATCCGTGATCGGAGGTTTATCCTCATTGCTGCATGTAAGAATTATGTCCTTAATGCACCGCTAGGTGATGTAACCTATTGCAGAGCGTATGCAAACGTTATGAACGCTTGGCTAGCTCAATATGATGACTACTTGATAGTTTTGTGCACCATGCTTAATGGCTTAGAATCGACTTCAAAGACGTTTTGAACATCATGGACCATATGAGATGTTCCAGAGTTGAAGTTAATATTTCAAGCAAATACCCGAGTTGAGAGATATGAAGTCTCCAACAAGTTCTATAGCTAAAAGATGGAGGAGAATCGTCAACTAGTGAGCATGTGCAGATTGTCTGGGTACTACAATCGCTTGAATCAAGTGGGAGTTAATCTTCCGATAAGATAGTGATTGACAGAATTTTCTAGTCACCATCACCAAGTTAGTAGAACTTCGTGATGAACTATAGTATGCAAGGGATGATGAAAATGATTCCCGAGTTCTTCGTGATGTTGAAATCGATGAAGGTAGAAATCAAGAAAGAGCATCAAGTGTTGATGATTGACAAGACCACTAGTTTCAAGAAAAGGGCAAAGGAAAGAAAGGAACTTCAAGAAGAACGACAAGCAAGTTGTCACTCCCATGAAGAAGCCCAAGCTGGACCAAAGCCCGAAACTAAGTGCTTATAATCGCAAAGGAAATGGTCATCGAAGCGGAAATGCCCCAATATTTGGTGGATAAGAAGGATGGCAAAGTGAACAAAGGTATATTTGATATACATGTTATTGATGTGTACTTTACTAGTGTTTATAGCAACCCTCGGTATTTGGTACTGGTTCAGTTGCTAAGAGTAGTAACTCAAACGGAGTTGCGTATCAAATGAAACTAGTTAAGGGTGAAGTGACGATGTGTGTTGAAAGTAGTTTCAAGATTGATATGATCATCATCGCACACTCCCTATACTTTCGGATTAGTGTTGAACCTAAATAAATGTTATTTGGTGTTTATGCTGAGCATGAATATGATTTGATCGTGTTTATTGCAATACGGTTATTCATTTAAGTAAGAGAATAAACTGTTGTTCTGCTTACATGAATAAAACCTTATATGGTTACACACCCAATGAAAATGGTTCATTGATCTCGATCGTAGTGATACACATATTCATAATATTGAAACCAAAAGATGCAAAGTTAATAATGATAGTGCAACTTATTTGTGGCAATCGCCGCTTAGGTCATATTGTAAAGCGATGAAGAAACTCCATGTCGATGGGATTTTGGAATCACTTGATTATGAATCACTTGATGCTTGCGTAACCATGCCTCATGGGCAAGATGACTAAAACTCCGCTTTGGAACAAATGGAGCGAGCAATCGACTTATTGGAAATAATACATACCGATGTATGCGATCCAATGAGTGTTAAGGCTCAAGCGGTATCATATTTTCTCGACCTTCACAGATGATTTGAGCAGATATGGGTATATCTACTTGATGAAACATAAGTCTGAAATAGTTGAAAGGTTCAAAGAATTTCAGAGTGAAGTGGAAAATCATCGTGACAAGAAAATAAGGTTTCTACGATCTGATCAAGGACAAATATTTGAGTTACGAGTTTGGTCTTCAATTAAAACAATGTGGAATAGTTTCACAAATTCATGCCACCGAACACCACATCATAATGGTGTGTCCGAACGTCATAACTGCATTTTATTGGATATAGTACAATCTATGATGTTTCTACCGATTTACCAATATCGTTTTGGGATCATGCATTAGAGACAGCTGCATTCACGTTAAATAGGGCACCATCTAAACTGCTGAGACGACACTATATGAACTGGGTTTAGCAAGAAACCAAAGTTGTCGCTTTCTTAAAGTTTGGGGTTGCGATGCTTATGTGAAAAGTTTCATCCCGATAAGCTCAAACCCAAATCGAGAAGTGCGCTTCATAGAATACCCAAAGGAAATTGTTGGGTACACCTTCTATCACAGATCCAAGGCAAGATATTCGCTGTTAATAAATGGATCCTTTCTAGAGAAGGAGTTTCTCTCAAAGAAGTGAGTGGAGGAAAGTAGAACTTGATGAGGTAATTGTACTTCTCCCTTATTGAAAGTAGTTCATCACGTAAATCTGTTCTGTGACTACTACACCAATTAGTGAGGAAGCTAATGATGATGATCATGTAACTTCAGATCAAGTTACTACCGAACCTCGAGGTAAACCAGAGTGAGATCCGCACTGAGTGGTACGGTAATCCTGCTCGAAGTCATGTTACTAGACCATGATGAACCTACTAACTATGAGGAAGCGATGATGAGCCCAGATTCCGCAAAATGGTTTGAGGCCATGAAATCTGAGATGGGATCCATGTATGAGAACAAAGTATGGATTTTGGTGGACTTGCCCGATGATCGGCAAGCCATTGAAAATAAATGGATCTTCAAGAGGAAGACGACATTGATAGTAGTGTTACTATCTACAAAGCTAGACTTGTTGCAAAAAGGTTTTTGACAAAGTTCAAGATGTTGACTACAATGAGATTTTCTCAACGAGCGATGCTTAAGTCTGTCCGAATCATGTTAGCAATTGCCACAATTTATGAAATTTGGCAAATGGATGTAAAACTGCATTCCTTAATGGTTTTAAAGAAGAGTTGTATATGATGCAACCAAAGGTTTTTTCGATCCAAAGGAGCTAACAAAGTGTGCAAGCTCCAAATGATCCATCTATGGACCGTGCAAGCATCTCGAGTTGGAATATACGCTTGATGAGTTGATCAAAGATATAGTTTTATATGCATTTATGGTGAAGCCTCGATTTACTAGAAAGTGAGGGAGCACTACAACATTTCTGATAAGTATATGTGAATGACATATTGTAGATCGGAAATAATGTAGAATTATTCTCAAAGCATAAAGGAGTGTTTGAAAGGAGTTTTTCAAAGAAAGACCTCGTGAAGTTGTTATATATTGAGCATCAAGATCTATAGAGATAGATCAAGACGCTTGATAAGTTTTTTCAATGAGTACATACCTTGACAAGATTTTGAAGTAGTTCAAAATGGAACAAATAAAGAAAGAGTTCTTGCCTGTGTTACAAGGTGTGAAATTGAGTAAGACTCAAACCCGACCACTAAGAAGATAGAAAGAGAATGAAAGTCATTCCTATGCCTTGGCCATAGGTTCTATAAAGTATGCTATGTTGTGTACCAGATCTATTGTATACCCTAATCGAAGTTTGGCAAGGAGTACAATAGTGATCTAGGAGTAGATCATCGACATTTGTCAAAATTATCCTTAGTGGAATAAGGATATGTTTTCGATTATGGAAGTGACAAAAGGTTCACGTGAAGGGTTACGCCGATGCAAGTTTTGACACCGATCCGATGACTCTAAGTCTCGATCTAGATACATATTGAAAGTGGGAGCAATTAGCTAGAGTAGCTTCGCGTGAGCATTGTAGACATAGAAAATTGCAAAATACATAACGGATCTGAATGTGAAAGACCCGCTGACTAAGATTCTCTCACAAGCAAAACATGATCACACCTTAGTACTCTTTGGGTGTTAATCACATAGCGATGTGAACTAGATTACTGAATCTAGTAAACCTTTGGGTGTTGGTCACATGGTGATGTGAACTATGGGTGTTAATCACATGATGATGTGAACTATCGATGTTAATCACATGGTGATGTGATCTAGATTATTGACTCTAGTGCAAGTGGAGATCAAGGAAATATGCCCTAGAGGCAATAATAAAGTTATTATTTATTTCCTTATATCATGATAAATGTTTATTATTCATGCTAGAATTGTATTAACCGGAAACATAATACATGTGTGAATATATAGACAAACAGAGTGTCACTAGTATGCCTCTACTTGACTAGCTTGTTAATCAAAGATGGTTATGTTTCCTAACCATAGACAAAGAGTTGTTATTTGATTAACGGATCACATCATTAGTTGAATGATCTGATTGACATGACCCATTCCGCTAGCTTAGCACCATCGCTTAGTATGTTGCTATTGCTTCCTTCATGACTTATACATGTTCCTATAACTATGAGATTATGCAACTCCCTGCTTGTCGAGGAACACTTTGGTACTACCAAACGTCACAACGAATCGGGTGATTATAAAGGAGTACTACAGTGTCTCCAAAGGCGATGTTGGGTTGGCGATTTCGAGATTAGGATTTGTCACTCCGATTGCTCTGGAGAGGTATCTCGGCCTCTCGGTAATGCACATCACTTAAGCCTTGCAAGCATTACAACTAATGAGTTAGTTGTGAGATGATGTATTACGGAACGAGTAAAGAGACTTGCCAGTAACGAGATTGAACTAGGTATTGATACCGACGATCGAATCTCGCAAGTAACATACCGATGACAAAGGAACAACGATGTTGTTATGCGGTCCGACCGATAAAGATCTTCAGAGAATATGTAGGAGCCAATATGGGCATCCAGGTCCCGCTTATTGGTTATTGACCGAGACGGTCTCGGTCATGTCTACATTGTTCTCGAACCGTAGGGTCCGTGACGCTTAAGGTTTCGATGACGCTTATATTATGAGTTTGAGTTTTGATGTACCAAGGAGTTCGAGTCCCGATGAGATCGGGACATGACGAGGAGTCTCAAATGGTCGAGACGTAAAGATCGATATATTGACGACTATATTCGAGTTCGGAAAGGTTCCGAGTGATTCGGTATTTTTGGAGTACCGGGAGTTACGGGAGAAGTAATGGGCCTTCATGGGCTTTAGTGGGAAGAGGAAAGGTTGCATGCGCTCTCCTCTAGTCCGAATTGGACTAGGGAAAAGGGCCGCCACCTTCCTTCTCCTCCTATTCTTTCTCCTTCCTCCTCTGATGGACTCCTACTAGGACTTGGAATCCTAGTAGGACTCCACACCGCGCGCCAAACCCTTGGCCGCCTCCTCCTCCTCCTCCATCCTTTATATACGGGGCAAGGCACCCCATAGACACACAAGTTTGATCTACGAGATCGCCTTAGCCGCAAAGCGGTGCCCTCCACCATATTCCACCTCGGTCATATCAGAAGCGGTGCTTAGGCTAAGCCCTCGCGCCGGTAGAACATCAAGATCGCCACCACGCCGTCGGCCGACGAACTCTCCTCACTCAAGCTCTCTACTAGATCGGAGTACGAGGAGCGCCATCGAGCTGCACGTGTGTCAAGAACTCGGAGGCGCCGAGTAACGGCGCCAGATCGTTCGGATCGCGAGGAGAACATACGACTACTTCCTCTACGCCAGATCATTCCGCCTCGGTTCACAAGGGTATGTAGACAACACTCTTCCCTCTCGCTATACATCACCATGATCTTGCGTGCAGCGAGGAAATTTTTGAAATTACTACGCTCCCCAACATTAAAATCAGAGAATAATTGTTGTTCTATTTAAATGAATAAAACCTTCAATGGTCATACACCCACCGTAAAATAGTTTGTTATTTCGATCGTAGTGATGCAATATATTCATAATATTGATGCCAAAAGATGCAAAGTTAATAATGATAGTGCAACTTATTTGTGGTAATCGCCGCTAGGGTGATATCGGTAAAGCGCATGAAGAAGCTCCATACCGATGGACTTTTTGAAACCACTTGATTATGAATCACTTGGTACTTGCTATAATCAAAATTTCATGGGCAAGATGACTAAAACATTGTTTCTCCGGCATTATGGAGAGAGCAACACGATTTGTTAGAAATCACACACGATGTATGTATGTCCGATGAATGTTGAGGCTCGTATGGATATCGTTATTCTCCGATCTTCATTAAGATGATTTGAGCAGATATGGGTATATCTACTTGATGAAACATAAGTCCTAAATAGTTGAAAGGTTCAAAGAATTTCGTAGAGTGAAGTGGAAAATCATCGTGAATAAGAAAAATAAAGTCAAGCGATCCTGATCGCGAGACTAATATTTGAGTTACGAAGTTTGGTCTTCAATTAAAACAATGTGGAATAGTTTCACAAACACGCCCAATTCGGAACACCACAATGTTATGGTGTGTCCAAACATCAGAATCGCACTTTATTGGATATAGTGCAATCTATGATGTTTCTTACCAATTTACTAATATCGCTTTTGGGATCATGCATTAGAGACACTGCATTCACGCTAAATTGGGCACCATCTAAATCCGCTGAGACTACTAACTCATATGAACTATGGTTTAGCAAGAAACCAAAGTTGTCGCTTTCTTAAAGTTTGGGGTCATGCGATGCTTATATGAAAAAGTTTCATCCTCGATAAGCTCGAACCCAAATCGTAGAAGTGCTGCCTCGCAGTATCACCCAAAGGAAATTGTTGGGTAGACCTTCTATCACAGTATCCGAAGGCAAGATATTCAAGGCTAAAATGGATCCTTTCTAGAGAAGGAGTTTCTCTCGAAAGAAGTGAGTGGGAGAAAAGTAGAATTTGATGAGGTAATCGCGACTTTCTCCCGAATTGGAAAATTGTTCATCACCCAAATCAGTCCCGTGATTTCTACACCAATTAGTGAGGAAGTTAATGATGATGATCATGAAACTTCGTGATCAAGTTACTACAGGAACCTCGTAGGTCTTCTAGAGTACGGCACGACACCGTAGTGGTACGGTAATCTTGTTCTGGAAGTCATGTTACTAGACCATGATGAACCCACGAACTATGAGGAAGCAATGATGAGCCCAGATTCAAGAAAATGGCTTAAGGCCATGAACCGAGATGGATCCATGTATGAGAACAAAGTGTGGATTCTTGTGGAGCTGTTCACGATCTAAGAAACCATAAAATAATAAATGGATCTTCAAGAGGAAGACGGACGCTGATGGTAGTGTTACTATCTACAAAGCTAGACTTGTTTAAAAAAAGGTTTTGACAAAGTTCAAGGTGTTGACTATTTATTTAATTTTTTTCACTCAGTAGCGATGCTGCTTAAGTCCGTCTAAATCATGTTAGCAATTGCCGAGATTTTTATGAAAATGCAAATGGATAAACAAAACTACATTCCTTAATGGATTTAAAGAAGAGTTGTATATGATGCAAACTGTAAGGTTTTGTCAATCCTAAAGGTGTCTGATAAAATACGCAAGTTCCAAATGATCCATCTATGGATCAAAGCAAGTATCCTGAGTTGGAATATACGCTTGATAAGTTGATCAAAGATATAGTTTTATACGCATTTCATGTGAAGCCCTCAGATTTACTAGAAAGTGAGTGGAGCACTACAACATTTCGATAAGTATATGTGAATGACATATTGTAGATCGAAATAATGTAGAATTATTCTCGCAAAAGCATAAAGGAGTGTTTGAAAGGAGTTTTTCAAAGAAAGACCTAAGTGAAGTCATGATATATTGAGCATCCAGATCTATAGAGATAGATCAAGACGCTTGATAAGTTTTTTCAATGAGTACATACTTGACAAGATTTTGAAGTAGTTCAAAATGGAAATACCAAAGAAAGAGTTCTTGCCTGTGTTACAAGGTGTGAAATTGAGTAAGACTCAAAACCCAACCACGGCAGGATAGAAAGAGAATGAAAGTCATTCCCTATGCCTTGGCCGTAGGTTCTATAAAGTATGCCATGTCAGTGTACCGTATCTATTGTATACCCCGTGATCGAAGTTTGGCAAGGAGGTACAATAGTGATCTAGGAGTAGATCACTAGACAATGGCTCAAAATTATCCTTAGTGGAATAAGGATATGTTTCGATTATGGAAGTGACAAAAGGTTCTCCGTCAGAAGGGTTACGCTGATGCAAGTTTTGACACCGATCCTGATGACTCTAAGTCCCGATCTAGATACATATTGAAAGTGGGATATTAGCTAGAGTAGCTCCGCAAGTAGCATTGTAGACATAGAAAATTGCAAAATACATAACGGATCCGAATGTGAAAGACCCATTGACTAAGATTCTCTCACAAGCAAAACATGATCACACCTTAGTACTCTTTGGGTGTTAATCACATAGCGATGTGAACTAGATTATCAATCTAGTAAACCCTTTAAAAGTTGGGTGACATGTGAACCGGTATGTTAATCACATGATGATGTGAATTATCTATGTTAATCACATGGTGATGTGATCTAGATTATTGACTTTAGTGCAAGTGGGAGACTGAAGGAAATATGCCCTAGAGGCAATAATAAAGTTATTATTTATTTCATATCATGATAAATGTTTATTATTCATGCTAGAATTGTATTAACCTGAAACATAATACATGTGTGAATATATAGACAAACAGAGTGTCACTAGTATGCCTCTACTTGACTAGCTTGTTAATCAAAGATGGTTATGTTTCCTAACCATGGACAAAGAGTTGTTATTTGATTAACGGGATCACATCATTAGTTGAATGATCTGATTGACATGACCCATTCCGTTAGCTTAGCATCTGATCGCTTAGTATGTTGCTATTGCTTTCTCCATGACTTATACATGTTCCTATGACTATGAGATTATGCAACTCTGCCACTCAAGGAACACTTTGTGTGCTACCAAACGCCACAACGTGAATCGGGTGATTATAAAGGTGCTCTACAGTGTCTCCAAAGGTACTTGTTGGGTTGGTATATTTCAAGATTAGGATTTGCATCCAATGCCTGGAGAGGTATCTCCGGTCTCCCTGGGAATACACATCACTTAAGCCTTGCAAGCATTGCAACTAATGAGTTAGTTGTGAGATGATGTATTATGGAACGAGTAAAGAGATCTTAGCAAAGACTAGATTGAACTAGGTATTGGATACCGACGATCGAATTCCTGCAAGTAACATACCGATGACAAATGCGGTCTCGACCGATAAAGATCTTCAGAGAATATGTAGGAACCAATATGGGCATCCAGGTCCCGCTTATTGGTTATTGGCCGGAGACGGTTCTCTGGCCATGTTCATATTGTTCTCGAACCGTAGGGTCCGCACGCTTAAGGTTTCGATGATGCTTATATTATGAGTTTATGAGTTTTGATGTACCAAGGAGTTCGGAGTCCTGGATGAGATCGGGACATGACGAGGAGTCTCAAATGGTCGAGACGTAAAGATCGATATATTGGACGACTATATTCGGAGTTCGGAAAGGTTCCGAGTGATTCGGTATTTTTCGAGTACCGAGAGTTACGGGAATTCGCCGGGAGAAGTATTGGGCCTTATTGGGCCTCAAGAAAGAGAGAGGGCTGCCTAGGGCAGGCCGCCTCCCCATGGCCTAGTCCGAATTGACTAGGGGAGGCCGCACCCTCCTTCCTTCCCTTCTCTCTTCCCCTTCCTTGTCTCCTACTCCTAATACATGGAAGGACTCTTAGTTGATCAGAAAGGGGAATCTCACTCCCTGGGAGTAGGATCCCCTAGGGCGCTTATACAAGAGGGCCGCCCTCCCTCCTCCACTCTTTATATACGGGGTAGGGCACCCCATGAACACACAAGTTGATCTTCGTGATCGCTCTTAGCCGTAGCGTGCCCCCTCCATATTACACCTCGGTCATATTGTAGCGGTGCTTAGAAGCGCCCTCGCGACAGTTGAACATCAAGATTTCCACGCCGCCGTCGGCCGACGGAACTCCTCCCCGCACTTCTGCTGGATCGGAGTTCAAAAGCGCCATTGAGTCAGTACGTGTGTCAAGAACTCGAGGTGCCGGAGTAACGGTGCTTGCATCGGTTGGACCGGAAGACGACGACTACTTCCCCTACGCTAAGGCTAACGCTCGCTTCGGGTTCACGAGGGTACGAGACAACACTCTCCCCTCTCGCTATGCATCACCATGATCTTGCGCAAAGCGAGGGAAATTTTGAAATTACTACGCTCCCCAACACTAAATGCCATAAAGACTACTTAATTACGCATCGTTATGATGCGAAGAGTGGTTCTGATCTTCTAGTGGTCGGAGTGAGTCTTCATGGTCGAGTCCTCCGAGTCCGCCGAGTGAAGTCTCTCTTGGTCGACCGGAAGGCAGTTTCTTTTTGAGGGTGTCCTTGGGTAGGGTACTTAGATCGTGCTCCATGACCCTACCCTAGGTACATGACTCACCGCCGCCCAAAGAAAGCGGAGGAGGAGTGAGGCCGCCTCCCTTGGCGATTCTCGTGAGCCAAAGGCACTTTCGTGGTGGTTGACGGTCACAAGGCCACCGTGGAACTTGGCAGGACCATCCAAAGTTCCGCTTATAGGAGAAGGCCGGCAACCAGCTTGATTTTGCTATTCAGTGCCGCTTTTTAGGCCGCTTCCCTCCGGCTGTTGGTCTTCATCACGCCACTTGCCGATTGTGGAAGTCGGTGCTGGGCCTGGCGCTTGTTGTCGTTTCGTTGTTGCCGCCGATGGGTGTTCAACCGGGCTTTGGGAGCCCGAGGGGTCACTTGCTGGCAAGCGCTGACTTGGATCTTCGCCTTCATGGAAGAGTCGGTCAGGCGCATTTGTTCGCTATGACTAGCAATTGTCGAGGTTTCTCGCTCTGCCGAGGAGAGCTCAGAAGCTAAGGAGGGTGCCTCTCGCACCCTCGGCAGAAGTATTCGATAGCTCGCACTCTCGTGCACGCCGCAGGAGTTCAAGCTCGTCAGCCAGCTGCGAGGTAGTCGCGTGTTGATTCATCGTGGCCTTGCACGCACAAGGAAAGCTGGCGCAGCTGGGAGGTCGCCAGGATGCGTTTCGTGAAGTTATGGATGAAGACTTCGTGAAGTCGACCCAACTGTTGATGCTGCGGCTTCAGTGTGTTCAACCATGTCCTGCCGCGCTCGAGCATGAGAGGAACGTGCATTTACGGCAATTCACTTGTTGCTGTCGCTATGCCGACGGGCCAGGAGTAGTCTATCAGGGCTCCTCCGGCTTCACTTGAGCCGGTAGACGGGTGTGTCTCGGGGAGCGCGGAACCCTTTGGGGAAAGGCTCGCTCGATGCGGCGCCCGGCCCGGCGAGACCTGCATCGCCTTCCTCTTCCCAAAGGCCAGGATCGGTGGAGTCGGTCGATCCGGCGATGGCGCTATTCTTTCTCCGACTTCTCTCGACGGGTTAAGGCGACTCGAGAGTCGGATGTTCAACAGCAGCGGGAAACTCGCCGCTTCTTCTGGGTGGGGAGGTGTAGTCGCCCCGCCGCTTCATCGCTTTGCGCCGGGTTTTTGTCGGCCGATGGTGATGTGAGTCCGACCTGGATCGACAGCCAGCTCTTTTTCTTTCCTTCCATGACTCCGCCGGGCCGGCGTTCGAGAGGTCGCGCTTTGATCTCGGGCGGGAGGCAAGTCGCCGTCAAGGTTGCTGCGAATAGGCTCATGGGCCAGCTGCTGCGTTTCAAGCGCAGCACTCGCCGAGGAGCTGCTGACTCGCTCATCATCACACGGCGCCTTCGCCAAGCTTCTTTCAGTTTTCGCCGCCGCTGGGCGGCGCAGATGTTCTCCGCAGGGTGGCGATACATGGCGCTTTGCCCGAATAAGTCGGGCGGCGTTCCGCGCTTACGCTGGCCGGACACGCACACGGCTCGCCTCGGGGCCGGAGCGGGCGAGCTACTTACAGCGCGATCCATCTGGGCTGGTATGCGTTTCTAATAAGCGCTTATGCTTGCTACCTTCTTGGCGCTTCGGCGATCTGGCGGCGGCGGTTCTCCAGCTGCCCTGCCGTCAAGGCCCTCCGGAATGGGCGCGTGAGGTCTTGCAGGCTGCAGCTAACGGGTCTCCCGGCTTTTCGCTAGAGTGCTCGCCAGGATCGATGACGCAGCACCTCCGCGACGGCGCTTCCGCCGCTTCCTCGTGACGGAAGCGGCGTTATAGACCACCACGCAGGTGGGCAAATGTCAAGCGACACGGCGCCGTAGTCAACCAAAGATCGGTCGGTGGAGCCTCACGGATTCCAAGTCCACGGCAGTTCGCCGGGCGACGGAGTTGGTCAAGCGAGGCCCGCGAGGAGGTTTCGGGCCACCCGTGTTCGCGCCGGATGGTGTTCGCCGGAGAGGCGCATCACCGACAAGTTCGGCGAGGTTGTCATGGTGCAAAGCGCGGCTCAGCCGCCAAGCACGCGGTCGATGCAGATTCGAGTTCGCCTGCCGCGCCGCCAGGAGGAAGAGGGTTCCCGCCCGAATCAGATTCTGGACGACGGTGCACCTTCGCCCCACGGTGGGCCCCAAATGTCGAGGGTTGGGCGCTACATATGCCAAAGGATGGCTTATCATGGTGGGGCGTAGAACGCCGCGGTGCCTCGAAACGGATGAGGCGAGGCATGCACGGCGGCTAATCTTACCCAGCCGGGCTCTCCGGGAGATAACACCTCATCGCTGCTCATGGGGTCTCCGTGATGATCACTAAAGCAAGGTGACTACAATGGTGCTCCTTGAGGTGTATCGGAGGTAGGAGAGAGCAAGGCTAGTCCTCTCCTCTTGGCTATCCGGGTTTATCTCTATCAAGGTCCAAACCTTTGTATGGGTGCCCTGGGGTTATATAGGCCTCACTTCGGGGTACAATGGTAATCCGCGGGTGCGGGCCCCAGCTGCCTCTGTTTCTCACACCGGCCCTTCCCGCCGGCTCGGGGCCCACTGATCGGTGGGCTCGCGGACAGGCTCGACATCAGGCGGCACTCCTGGCGATGCAGCTTGGTCATCGGTCGTCGGCAACAAAGGTCGCTGCTTATCGGGCGATCACCGCCGCCATTCCCCATCCAATCTGTTAATGGCTCGTGGGGCCCTCAAGAGGAGGCGGCCGACCTGTGGAGGCCGACTTCCTTAGGGTAGCCTTCGGGCGCCTGTGCCACCTTTTGGTCCACCCAACGACAAAGCGGCCCTGGTCTTCGGCCAGATAGGCCAGGCGTTGCGGGTAGAGCAAGGCCGCCAAGACGTATCTGAGAAACAGAGTGCATGGCAACATTAGGCCGCCGAGATCTTCCGCGATACGGCTCATCAGTAGCCATGCCAGCCCT
Organism: Aegilops speltoides; assembly: GCA_021437245.1. Lineage (NCBI taxonomy): Eukaryota > Viridiplantae > Streptophyta > Magnoliopsida > Poales > Poaceae > Aegilops > Aegilops speltoides. Next base: position 15,472 of record JAHHZJ010002791.1, on the reverse strand, counting down.
CGAGGCGGGAGGAATGACCACGTGCAGGACTGCATTCTCGCATCGGGCTTCGAAGAAGTCATGTTCCGACCTGTGAGTCGGCCTTCTTCGAGGTCGCCACCGGGACTCGGCTTGTCTTGGAGTCGCCGCCCGACTCGGCTTGAGGGGCGCGGCCTGCCCCGATGTCTTGAAAGATCCCGACCCGGTTAGCCTACCTGCGGGCTATTACATCCACAACCCTGCTCCAGCGGTGTGTCTAGCATCGCTAAAGCGGTGGAGGTGTGTCTCCGAGGATCTATCTTTGTGGATTTGCTCGGATCTCGCTGGTGTTCGCTTCACGCTCATGTGTCTTTGGATTGGATCCTTCCGACTACGCGTTATTCTTCATCTCTGGGCGTGTTGATGTTCTGTGCGCTGGTCCTATGGGGCTTAGCACGACGACTTCCCGATCGTCTACTACAACAGGTTGTGCCCAATTCGACGATGGAGGGGGCGATGATGGTATGCGCGCTCGCTCCCTTCAATGCTTGTAGTTTGGCGCTTAGGTGGGTCTAACGGATCTGGATGTAATTTTTATTATTTTTTGTATTTGTTGTACTACCATGATTGAAGATGAATAGATCGGAAGATTTGCCGCAAAAAAAAAAAAGATGAAGTATATTCAGATATAGCAACTTTTTTTTGCGGGACACGCATGGCAACTATAAATACTCTCCCTAGACAGAACTGTAAATTCTCAGTGTTGTTCCTTTCTGTAAGGTTCACAAATGATCTTTTTTTTGTATTCCTTTACCCTCACAAATGATCACATATATGAAACATGTAACTTTGAACTGACGAAATGTATCTTGACAACAGTGTAGGCGCATACGTGGCCGCGGATCCTCGTATATTCTTTTCTCAGTGAACTTTTTCCCTTTAAAGCTATCTAGTTGCATCATTGATACAGTGCCATCTATCTAATCTAATCAACACTTTAGCTGTAGATAAGTTCCACGTACGCAGGAAGAAAAGATAGATATCCACGAGAGGACGTGAGAGCCGGCCAGCGTTCCCGACCATACGAACCGTGCGAGAGGCGATAAGAGGCGACAGGGGCGTACGTCCCCTCCGTGGGCGGCCAATGGCGCGCCGGAGACACGCACGCATGGGAGCGGCGTCCACACGGCCATGCCCCCGTGACACGGACGCGCTCTCCCACTCCCGGGTGCCTGCCGAGGAGGTGAGGAGAGGAGCGGAACATGTCGCTCCACGCCGCTCCCGGCGTGCCCCGCGCATGCCGATCACATGATCGAAAGGCTAGCCCGGACACGACACGACACGGCATCGTATGCGTCGACGTATCGATCCATATCCAATCCCCCAGACGCCCAGACACGATGTATGCATGCACTCGGGACAGCGTTCCGATCCCCTCCGTCTCGACAGCACCCAAAGCCCTGCCCACGTCCGGTCGATGGCTCGGCTGATACAGTACATACCTGATGAAAGCGGCACGACCGGAAAAGTGAGTGGGACGACCGATCATCGATTGGGATGGGTGGCGGATAGAAGTAGAACCGATCGACCGACACTGCAACCGCATCCACAACGATCGGCGCGCCGCGTCTTGCCACTTTATTCACGGCATCTACGCGAACTGTTGTTCGGTGAGATGCCGGGCACGGACGTGGCTAGACATACCGACAGTCTTTGCAGGCACCTGCAGGCGACTGCACAAGTACGTGGCTGTTCTGCAAAGAAAACGAAATGGTGGCACGTAGCAATGTCGCCATGGAGGAGTGCAGGACGTGAGGATTATCATCAGAATTACCTCATAATCAGATAGGAGAGGATAATGCTTCGTGAGAAAGGCACGGGCGACCTAACCCTGGCCGTCACCCTGTGATCCGACCCTCTCGCTGCCGTCAGGGTTAGGCGTTGGGCAAAGCCCGTGTGGCGCCGACGACGACTGAGAGGCTTCTGGTCATTGGGAGCTCGGTATGGAGGAGCTGGTGGGCTGCTGCGGACGGTGATGGTGATGTGTGATCGGGCTGCGGTTGTTGGCATGCGATGCCGATGGCGCCATTGGTGATCCAGTGTGGCGTCGACGATCTTCAATGGCGACACTATCGGGCCAGGTCACCTGAGAAGAGGGAGTCGATGCATGGTCCTGGACGACGGCGGTTGATGTCAGACCTTATCTGTCATGCAATAGCATCAATGTTTTTTCCGGCTTTCTGTAAGGAGTCTTCTAGTTTGGTTTGAATGGCGAGGCGGCGGTGCTGTCCCTCAGATAATAATAATGTTATCCCCGCTCTTTCCCTATCATGTTGGTGTGTTTATCACCGTGAAGGGCGTGTGGAGCTGTGTCTCCGATAGGTCTTTCAGATCCGCCGATCCAGCTTATCAAGTGGATCTGTTTAGATACGACCGACATTCATGGTCTTCGGAGTTTACGGACCTTATCAGTGTTTTCTTCTTTAGCGCGGTGATTTGCTTTGAAGATCAGGGTCATCGGCGCCTCCCGGTCAAATCGATTTACTTCCTACCCGCTGCTTCTACAAACTTCTGGGTTTTAAAAAGTTTACTACGCCGAGGTGGAGGCCTAGGCGCCATCGAGCTATGCTCCTGCGGCACACCGCCATGGATGCAGGAGGAAGAAGAGTTTGCTCGCCTCACCTCTAGAAATTTGACTGTAATTTTATCTTTCTCGTATGGGTGTGTTTGTAAGAACTTGTGATACTTAATAGTGTATGACATTGAGCCCCTTCACAAAAGAAAAGGTTAGAACAGGTTAATTACCCAATATAAGAAAATAAACTCTCCTTACCGGAGGAGCATCTCTCCAAATCTAGAAAGCAAGGGCTTTTGTTAACCACTGCCTGAGGAAACAAAGAGTGCAATGACGAAATAATCGCTGTTGCTGGGATACTATGCAGATCACATGGGCACATACAGACTGTCGCCTCCAAATGATTGCACACTCCAGAAAATCGTGGCCTCACCCCTTGTTTATGGAGGTTTTCCTAGTGTCAGCTTGGAGCATTTTGGAGCATTTGGACAGAAAGAAACAACAACGTTTTCAGAAGAATCCTGCCGACTGAAGCATCGTGGAGACATAGATTCAAGTCAGATATCTCGCTGTTTCCCACAGGGTGAAAGAGGCCCATAAAGGCTTCATTGTCTCTTTGCTTAATACTCTGTAGTCCATAGCTTGGAAACACTACCTTCTAAGTTTTATTTTGCCTTCACCTCTCTTGGTGTTCTCTGGGCCACTTATCTCAGGGATGTGAATTTGTATAAACTTTGTTGGATTAATTTAATTATACAGTAAGTAAGGTTATCTCCAACGCCGATTTCAAAACCTCCCAAGAACCGTCCTGACCGCTGCAGGTCCTGACCGCTGAAGTCATCCAACGCTGGCTCAGATTCGTCCACGGGTGGTCCAGACGCGATTTCTCTCGCGAAACCGAGATAAACGTGGGGGTTTTACCGAGTCCGACAGATCCTACGCCCGCCTCCGCCCACCAATACCCCCATCCCTCCTCGCTGCTGTCACGCCACCCGTAGCCAACTCCCACATTCATGCCCAACCGAGCGAACGCAACTACCACGGGCATTGGCATTAAAGCGCACGCCGATCGAGAGAGAGCCGGCCGGTTAAGCCTCAAAGGCAAGCAATCGCCGCCTGCTCAAATGACACGGCTAACGCCTGCTCGTCTGCTCCGCCCACATTGATGGCACGCGGTTGCCGAGGCGCTTCCTCCGCGCCACTCCCGCCCTCTACCGCCCACCATTGTTGTATAAACCACTGCCTCGACGATAGCCGCAATCATCCACCTCCAACTCCTCTCTCACCACTCCCACCATGGATCCCTCCCCGCCAAAGCTCTTCCGACGGGCTGACATCGACCGTAAGAAGGAGATGGCTGCCATTACCGCCGTTGGGCCGACAGCAGCAATCGAGAGACGATGATTAACCGGGCGCCACCCTCTCCTCCTCCTCCGCACTACCTCACCGTGCATTGCACCATGACCATCGGTAAGGCCAGTGCTCATTACATGGACATGGTGCGGAGAAGCAGTTCCGGAGGCGATAGCCGACGCCGCCATAAAAACCACCTTCCGCAGAACACGCAAAGCGGAGTTTACAGAGGCGGAGCTAGAGAGCGCCGAGGCGGAAGTGAAGACGGTGGAGCTTTAGTTCTCGGGTTCACGGTTGACACGGGACGGGCGCCAAGCACCATTTAGATTAGGTATTATTATACCTCTAGAGCCGGACTAGCACCGCTTTGATGTAAATGTAATGAAATCTACCATGATTATATGAATCCAAACGTGTTTATATGAAACGGCTATGTTTATATGAAATCTGGCCTTGTTTGCATGAATTTCATCTAGTTTTTTTAAAAATAGTTTGAAATGTATACGGCTACTGTTGGATGGCGGGCTCCCGTGATCCATGTCCGTGAACTGGTCCCTCCATCTGCAGACGCATGAGAGAGGAATTTATGGTTGCCATTGAAGATGCCCTAATAGCACAACATATGATATCATAGTTCCAAAATATATGGCCTATAAACTTTGTCCTAAGTTAGTTTCTGACCAAATTTATGAAAAAAGTTATACATTTTCAATATCAAATAAATACCGGGCAGTCATCCTCAAAGTCCGAGGTAAATAGTTCTCTCTCGGTGCCTCGACCATAAACCCTTAGTCTTGGCCAAGGTTATCAGTAATGGCAATTTAAACCGGATCGGAACCCTTTATGATAGGATTACAATTAGGACCATAGTTAACATGATCTTAATCGTAGATTCTATTCTATCCATAGAAGTGCATGCTCCAGAATGCAAACCAAAAGACCAATCTGATGGAAAACTAAGCAATACATTTATACATCAACGCTGTCCTCACGCAGCTCCCCTCCGCCTAAAGGTGGACGGAAAGTGGGCTGCAATTTAATTATACTAGCCAGGTCTCGAACTCAAGACTTTTTATCTGCTACCACGAAGGTGCTTGCTCTAACCAACGTAACCAAAAGACCGACAAAAGAGACTAGGCAATATATTTATACATCAACACTCTCGACTAGAATCGTAGGATCAATCCAACAAAATACGGAAAATTTGTACAATCACATGAAAATTCGCGATTATGAGAACCTTGTTCTCTGCTAAGCTCCTCCTCATCTCCGCCACCATCGGCATGGAAAAAAATCAACAGAGAGTGCATACACAAAATAATCACCTGATGAAGCACAGTAATGTTTAGTTGACTACGTAATAGCAAAACGTGCTTATCTGCACGTTCCATTAGGTAGGTTCCACTTGCACATTGGCAGAAGCCAGGAAAGGACTGGCCAGCATGGTGGGAGACGTACGTTTGCCTGTGATCTAGGGCAGAGATGAATTCCTCCGCGCAGCAGCTCTGACTTGGAAGTGATCAAGGTCAATCTATGTATCATGCATCGAAGTCATGAAATAGCAATCAAATATGGCCTATTCGAAGACTAAAAGCGCGGATATTTGATCATAGTCCTCGACAAATTAAATTGGACGACACAAGAGCTGGACGAAATGTTCTTCTCGATCATTCATGTTCCCTTCCTGTCAGGGCAAATTAAACCAGGCGAGGAACAAGTAGTGCACCAGCATACGTAGAACCTGACGGAAATAGGAGAAGCTAGAGTGTAAACAGGCAACGCGCCCAGCATGCCACACCTGGCCGGCCGGTGAGCAGGGGTACGTGAGTCCATGTGACAATACACAACGCCACACAGCGAGAGCCAAGGTGCCCTGGGCTCCCAAACGATGTATAAATGGACCTACCGTTGCACACACAACACAAAGCACAGCACGAAAAGCACAAGCGAACCTGATTCTTCTTCTTCCAGATCAATCAGTCCAAGAAAAGAGCCCGCCGTGGTTTTCTAGCTAATAATTCAACTTCCTAAGCCAGACATGGAGGCGGTGGAGTCGTCGGCGGTGGTGAGCTGCGAGTGCTGCGGCCTGGGGGAGGAGTGCACCGGCGAGTACATAGTCCGCGTGAGGGCCTACTTCGGGGCCGGTGGCTGTGCGGGCTGTGCCCGAGTCCGTCATACGAGGCCGGCCGCAGCAAGAGCGCGGCGGCGATGGGCGGAGGAGGCCGTGCGGGCGCATATGGCCTTCTGCCGCATGCTCAGGCGCGGCGGATTCCGCGGAGCGCGTCGCCGAGGGCATGTGCCAGATGCTTAGGCGGCGCACCGCGTCCGGGAAGTGCCGGGTCGCCATCTCATCGTCCTTGTCGCGGCGGACGACGCCGGCGCCGGTGGCGTTATCGTCTGACCGCACAACCGCGCGTCTGTGGAGCCGCTGTCGATCGGTCTCTGAATATATTGTCGGTCCTCTGTCCAAGAGGACCGACGTACGGTCTGGCGGCCGCGACCGGCCGCCTGGTTCTTTATTTTCATCAAATGATTCGGAAGTACGTCATCCTCTTCGCCTCAGAGGCAGAGCACAAGCTAGCTAGCTATATAGTAATAATCTTGGTGAATAGATTCGGAAGCTAAGCACAAGTATTGGAGTTCATTTCTAAGTTCAAGTTTTGGTGAATTACGAGGTTTTTGCCGAGCTTTAATTACGGTACGAGGTTTAATTTGTGTACCTGTATATACAAAGTAAAATCAAGTTCAATTAATCATCACCTGAGGATCTTGATGAAGAAACCTATAGGCCGGCTTCTACCGAGCTGTTCTTGGCAATCAATCATATATCCATCGGTCCAATCGATGTGCTTTGAAATTCTTTCTTCGTCGTCGCGTTTCCCTACTGGTGAGATTAATCTTGCTCCTGCTCTTTCTTTGGGTACCCCATCAGTTCTCTACCGGAGGGGTATAACAAAACATCCTCTACCATTGAACCACGCCCCGGTCGCACGCTGCGGCGGTCCGGAGGCCCCCCAAACCCTAGGTCCACCTCTCCCCCACCCCAGATTCACCTCAAGCCAAGCCGCGCTTCCGCCGATGAAGGCGGCGGGCGCGGCGGAGCCCCATCGACACCCTCCTTCGCTGGAGAGGGACGCCCCTGTGGCAGCCATGGTGGTGGGATGGCCGCGACACGATTTATGGGACGGCCGCGAGCACGGCGGGAGCGCGACGCGGCGGGACGGTGAATCTCGCCCGGGCGAGGTGCACAACAGGTGGAGGTCGAGGTGGTGCGCTGGCACTACTGTGGCGGCGACGCTGCGGCTCAACCATGCATGGAGGCGGCAGTGTCATGGAGCCCCTGCCGGAAGGACCTCGGCGGGAGGGGGGGGGCGATCGCCTGCGGCGAGGGGCGCTGATGCTGCTCGGGTGAGCAGGCGCTGGGTGTGCTCAGATATGCGGGTTAGATCGGATCTGGTGGCAGCCACCGTGTGGGTGAAGGCCGACGCTGTGGATCTCGCCTTGCACGGCATGGCTGGCTGCGCTTGTTCGTCCGCGCTGTTGGTGGTGGTCTGGCCCTTTCTCGCAGGCGGGTGGGGAGGTCCATTGCTACGTGACGCCGCTTCAATGGAAGATTGCGCGGTGACGGTAGTGTGAGGCACCCGGACAGTGCTGCCCTAAACCTTGAGGATCGAGATGTGCGCCGTTACGGATGAAAAACCTGTTCGCTTTTGCCGAGCTGGCCGCGATGGCACTTCAGGGTGCTATTTCTTCCCCGAGGCGCCGCCGAGTGTGTCACCATTTTCCTCGCTTGCTTGGTGTTGGCGATTGTTCCTGGGCGAAAGCCTCGATTCGCTGCTGGATCGGCACGATGGCAGTGCCTTCGACGCTGCTCTCTATTGAGAGAGCATCGTGCAGAGACATGGAGTTCTTATGTTGTGCTCCTCCAAAGGTTCACCGCTACTCCTAATCGCTTCTTCTTCCGCGCTTATGTACAATGCCGCTGGTGAATCCAAGACGGTGCCTTCCTTGGGTCAGACCGAAGTCCTCGCCATCCCCTTGCCACCTCCCTTTAGGCATCGTGGGGTGGTGCGTCGACAAGAGAAGCTTTTGGGAGCCAATGTTCTTCGGAGGTGACCGATGTCCATCAAGACGCGACGAGGTCTTCGGTTTTGGGTTGGCTCTTCGTGGTTGTTGTTGTGTTGTCGGGTGGATGTCCCTTGACTAGCCGGGTGTGGAGTTGTGCTACACTCGTTGTTCGCAGCGAGTGGTAGTCGCCTTGTATTTGTAGTCTCTTTTTCTATAAAGCTATGGTATGCAATTTGCGATTTCAAAAAAAATTCTACCGTAGAAAAACCATGGACCTGTCACCTTCATCGCCGCCTGTATTATTTTCTCAGATCCACGCCTCACTACACGCAGGAACATGGTGATAGTGGCGCCACCAAAGGAGAATTTTGCTGAGATAATAATGGAAGAAAGCTTCTCCCATGAAGAACGGGTGAGTCACCGAAGATTTGTGTCCACTACAAGTTTGTCTCATAGACGCACGTCCTAAATACAAAAGCTGTGAGGTTTCGGAGTGCTACATCGATCCATCGATGATTCGAGATGTGATCTTCCTCTAGGTGAGCTCTGCCTCTCCTCCCTGCACACTCCGCCGCGGCCGCCACCTCCCTCAGAGCTGCCTCTCGTGCAGGGGCCTTCTCAACCCCATGGGCGCCCCGCCTCATTGGGTCCCTCTGCTCGGGTGCTCTTCAAGGCGCCTCCCGCGATTAGGAATGGCAGCTTGCCCATGGGTATGGGTACCAAGGTACCTTACCCAATACGATGGGCATGGGCAAGACATGAAGAGGTTTTGTACCCATGAGTAATGGGTATCCATACCCGCAAAATATATGGGTAGGGCATGGGTATGAATTGCGCCATGGGTAACCCAAGGATACCCACAAAAATTTATAAATGAAAATAAGTCCTATGACATGTGTTGTCAACATCCAACCCCATGGCCCATCCCTAAATCTTGTATTACCTAAACCGCCATAGCTCATATGCTCACACGCTTTTCTCGCCAATTCTCTACATCTTATATGTCTCTAAAAGATGAAATCTTGAATTCTCGCTGCCGAAAAACTCCTGTCCATCTCTTGATCCAGCGATCCCCAATGCCCATAGCCGCCTCCCACTACGCCGAGATTCCACCAACCGCTGCTCATACTCGCTGATTCCTCCAAGAGGCCACCCATCGGAGGAGGCCAAGCCGGTGCTATACTACTCGCTTATTATCACTTGAATTTTAGACTCATTTCTATTTTTTATAAATTTAAATACCATAGATTGTACCCATTGGATACCCATTGGGTATAGGATACCCGATGGTATGGGCATGGGTATTGATTTATACCCATGGGTATTGTAGTGGTGGGTATAGAAGGTTTCTATGGGTATGGGTTTGGGCAGAAGGAGGTTGTACCCGCCATACCCTACCCATTCCCATCCCTACTGCTGATAAAGGGGGATGGAGGACATCGGCCTCGGTGCCAGATCTAGCTAGGTCCTCCTCCTCCCATGCGGCCACGCTGATCCCTTGCCTCCACCATGAATCTCGCCCCGGGAGGTCTCCTGGCCGGCACCCTTTTTCCAGCAGATCCACCCGCCACCCACCCACCTCGAAGCAGAGGCTCAAATCCATCGCGGGTTCATCCATCCTCCCCGCCCACTTTCTTCTTCGTCCGGACGGTGGGTGGACCGGGTACGCCAAGAAACTCTCTAAGATCCGCTGGCCCTCCGGCTCATCGGATAATAGAGTGCACCAGCGCTTCCATTGTCGGGCGCCAGGCTCCCCAACCTGGTCGCGAGGCCTTCTTAAAGCGCCCATGGCCTCTCGCCACTGGCTCAGCTCGCTTCATCGCCGAAAGATCAGAGATCCTTCCGCACAGCATCATCTCAAACCATCCTCGACACTTCGAAAGGAATGCCCACATAATCCTAGAAACGGTTGCCCGGGCAGCCTTCAAGAAATAGGCTAGGCCTCGCTTCAGCCCGGTGCCGTCCGAGACCGCCCGCTTCCCTCCCCACCTCCACTACCATATCGGCACCTCTATCCACTCCATCCCCACTACCCAAGATGTCCGCCAGTTTCTGCTTTCGCTTCACACCCGATCGGCCCCGCTAGCCGCAGACTAGCCTATAGCATGGTCGTGTCTTCCCCACCATGGACCATCAGTGTCTGCTCACCAGCAAGATGCGCCACCCTCTCCGCAAGCAGGATGGTCCAGCGCGCGACTTGAGGAGCAGCTGTTTGTCCCAATCAAGACGTTGTCGGGTCATGGCGCACCACAGAGAGAACTTCTCGCCTACTTCGAGCTCCCAGCCTCCGCGACAATGCCGCATGGCGGGTTTCGCCATGGTGGACGGAGTTCGCTTCTAACATCAACCCTTGGCATGAAGATGACCATGCGGTGCTGCTCAACCTCTCTCTCCATGTGCTGATCGCCATCGAGAACCTCCCGATGCAAGATCGGGTCCTTGAGGGGGCGGAGGAGGCGCTGGGAAGATGTGCCGGCCGATCGCCTTTTTGATCGGCAGGACGACAAAGCGCCACCACACCAAGATTTTTGCCTCATGGGTTTGGGTGTGGGATGGCTGACACTCCCCGACCTCCCACACCATGTGGGTACTGGAGCATGGGCGCGGGCCGCATGGAGGAGCTGTGGGCTACCCTCCCCGAAAGCACAAGCAGGCACCGCCACCGGTGCATGGCAAGACGAATCTCCTCATCCACGCCGACCGGGTGGAGGATCGGCCCGCGCCTCCCCGGCCCTCCTCTCACTCCGCCAGAGTGGCATCCCGTCCCTGATTCACACAGCGGCGAAGCGGCTCTCTACACCGAATCTTGATGTGTGGAAGAGGGGGGTGGAAGATGGCAATCGCTATGCCAGCAGGAGGCGCCTCATGCAGTACATCGGAAGCCGTGACTTCTCCTCCGACGATCACCATCGCGACCACGACTAATCCATGACCTGGAGAGATGGAGGTTGCGGCGGCGCCTTAGCGTGACGCCTCCTCGGCAGGGGGGCGCCTGGCAAGGGCAAGGAGAAGGCGCAAGATGAGGGTGCACGCCCAGCGCCGCAGCAGACGCCGGCGCGCTCGGCACCATGGTGGAGCCTCGAGGGACGCAATAACCCAGCGCGGAGCACGAGGCGGCAGCCCCGTCCGCCACTCCGCCTGCCTCTATGTCATGCTCACCCCGCCACGCCACCACCCCTCGTGACGATCCAAGAGCGGATTTCCTCGGCTAGCCCATCCTCACCTCTCTCAAGATGGATCTGCATGACAGCTCGAGCCGGATGCCTCCATCAAGGCTACGCGGAGAAATCACTAGAGTTTGGCACCCCCATGCCGCATGCCCGCTGGACCACGCCTCCTCCGCTGCTTTGGAGGTAAGCAAGTGCGCTCTAGCCAAGTCAAAGCCATGAGGATCGGGGACAATGAGAACAAGGACCCGAGCCCTCCTCTTCACCAAAGACGGCCCAAGCGTCCTTGGCTCTCTCCCTCCCTATTCCAACCGCTGCTCCGGACTTCCAAAGACATGCACTTTATCGACTCCCAGAAGACAGAGCGCTGCAAAGCGGACATGCACTTCTATCGTGCTTGGTGGCACAACGGGCTACATTCAAAGCTAATCCAGAGCTTGGAGCATTGAGTCCGGAAGGACATGATGACAACGAACACCATGGATGCCCTCATCAAGCGCCCCACGAGCCCCTCGACCGACAAAGGACATTCGTGCCATCCCGAAGCTCATGGACCCGGACGAGGCTGCTCTATGGGTTGCCGCTACCATGGCCGCCCGCCTGCCGTGAACGAGGAGGTTGATGTGTGATCATGTTAGCTTCTCCATTAGTTAGGCTCTCGCAGCGATCAACCTTAAGCTGGTTCGAAGTTAGGGTTTGATGATGTATTGTGATAAATCATAGGCTAGGATGGTTAGACGACTACATGTTTTTGGGGCTACAGGTGGATGTCGTCACCTCGCTAGTCCTGGTGTGTACTATCCTATCTTTAGTAGAATTCTTCGCTTATGGAGCAATCTCCGGTTTCCCAAATGAATAGTTTCAACCCGTAAATTATGTCATGGAATGTTAGGGGCCTAAATGTGCCCGCAAGATGCACGCATTGCCAACAAGGTAGTTACGCCCAACAAGCTTGGCTTACTTTGTTTGCGTGTGAAACCAAATTTGGAGCAATGGTCACTAAGCATTGGTTAGAGAGATCGTGGATCAACAATCGAAGGTTGCGGTCGTGCTCGCTAGCTTGGATCAAGAGGCGTAGTAGCCATTTTTCGGGACAAGTCCTCCTCGAGGTGCAAACCCATGTCAGAGGACAATTATCTCGAACGCAAAAGTTTCATCGCTGCTATCAACGGATCGGCATCGCTCACCAACGATATGGCCCGGCAGAGGAAGCACCGAAAGGAGACTTCTTCCATGAATCGGCATCCGCCGCTCCTCCAAATTGGAGAACCATGGTTGATCCGTGGAGATTTCAATCTCATCTGTGAAGGTATGGACAAAGGCAACAACAACATCATAAAGCGTATGATGGGGAGGTTCTGAATGCAATCGATTTTGCTTGATCTCGTGGAAATCAAATGCAAGAACAAAAAGTTTACTCCGGTCAAATGAGTTTAACAGCCAACAATGAGCAACATTGACAAATTCTCTCAGAATAAGTAATGGGAGATGGATCACCAAGCTTACTTGTTGATGGCGGCCTCAACCTACATTTCGTATCATTGTCCACTTCTACTTGCCTCGCATGCTACTCCTCCGCTGGAAAGCAAAGTTCAGATATTTAGCATTTTGGCCAAAATTCCTAAGGTTTCATTTAAACAATCCTTTATTTTGGCAACGCCCGTAAACCACAAGCTTGTTCCTTACGTCCTAATTAAATAAAATGAAGGTGGTCGCGATCTTAAGGATTGGAGCAAGGCAATCTTCAAAGAGGCACCACTAAAATTGCACATTTCTTCTGAGGTGGTTCTTCAACTAGATGTGGCTAAAGAAATAAGGCAACTCACCCCTTAGGAATTCAGACTTCGCAAGCTGTTAAAACAAAGAATTCTTGGCTTCGCCGCTCTTGAGCAGGCAAGGAAGCGTCAGGCCTCCCGCATCACATGGCTACATGCTGGAGACGCGAGCACAAAGCTTTTTCATGCCAGGCTGATCTCCAGAAGACGAGAAAACTTCATTCATTCTGCAGGCACTGTGGGAATCACATTGCTTCGCAGCACGCAGGAGGAAAGCACAATTCATCCATGAGCACTTCAGTATTATGGGGGCGTAATCACATGGGCTCATACCATCAATCTGGAAATGCTAAACCTACCACGTGTCTAAGGGGATGCACTAGATCTACCATTCACAGAGGATGAGGTTTGGAATGCCATCAAGGCCTTGCTAGTGGAGAAGGCGCCAGTTCGGACTGGTTCTCGGTTTTTTTTCCGCATCCCGCCGCCCATTATCAAAAGAAGATGTGATGAGGTTTTTTTCGTAAATTCTATCTCCGTGGAAGCACCTAACGTGGAGTCAATCAACACGCCATGATTGACCTCCCTCAAGAAAAATGGAGCCTCGGAGATTGGACACTACCGCCCAATTAGTTTGATCCACTCCATTGGAAAATTAGTGGCAAAAGTACTATCATTTGTCCTGGCCGGGATGCTCCAGAAAGTTATCTCGGCAAGAAAGCGATTTCAGAGGAAGAAATGCATTCATGATTCCTTCCTATATGTACAAAACTGTGTTCGCTCCTCGTGATCGAAACAAAAAAATGACGCTTCCGATCTAGATTGATATAGCTAGGGCCTTCGACTCAAGAGCTTGGGATTACCTCCTAGAACTACTCCATGTGCTAGGTTTTAGAAAAGGTTGGCATGATTGGATAGCGCCCTCGCCTTCTCTCACCGATCGCCCTACCTCATCAATGGAGTGCCCGGAGAGGCGATCATGCATTCGCGCTGGTCTTCGCCAGTATGCATTGAGGGAGTCCTCGACTAGGGGTGTCCGGACAGCAGACTATCATCGGTCCACGGACTCCAAGACTACTAAGATACAAGATTGAAGACTCGGCCCCGTGTCCTGGGATGGGACTTTCCTTGGCGTGGAAGGCAAGCTTGGCGACACGGATATGTAGATCTCCTACCATTGTAAATCGATTTTGTGTAACCCTAGCCCTCTCCTGTTCATATAAACCGGAGGGCTTTAGTCCGTAGGACATAACCTCCATTACAACAATCATACCATAGGCTAGCTTCTAGGTTTAGCCTCCTTGATCTCGTGGTAGATCCACTCTTGTACTACCCATATCATCAATATTAATCAAGGAGGACGAGGGTTTTACCTCCATCAAGAGGGCCCCAACTCCGGGTAAAACATCGCGTCCCTCGCCTCCTGCTACCATCCGCCTAGACGCATAGCTTCGGGACCCCTACCCGAGATCCGCCGGTTTTGATAATCGACATTATCGTGTCGCCACCGATAGGCTCGGCGACCTCTTCAATCATCAACAACGCTGTCAGTGGTGAGACTTTTCTCCCGGACAGATCTTCAGATTCGGGCGTTTCGCACGCGGGCTAATTCACTTGGCCATCCGGAGCAGATTGAAAGCTATGCCCCGCCGTCGTGTCAGGTTCGAAGCCTAAACTTCACTACCGACACCCGCTGGGACTTGATCTTCGACGGGCTCGGAGCCACAACAGAAGCGTACAGACATCCACGATGGGCATGATCTAGCTCACCACGGATAAAGGCCTTTGGTGGTCGTGACGTTTAACCGCGCCCGCCCTTAGTCCGGAGCCGACGCCAGATCGGGACCGGTATGGACACCGCCTCGTGGTTGCAATTTCCACGGCGATGGAGCCGAACACCAACCTTGTCCCTTGCAAAGCTCGTGGACTCGAGGTGTCAGACTTTCGCCGACTCAACCTCTCTCATACCGCTAATCGAATCCGATTACGCCGATCATGGAGTTCATCGCCAGGACATCTTTCCAACACTCGCCTTTTGGCGACATCCTAAATTCACTAAAGCATCTCTCGCTATCCGGAGAGCTCCCCGGCCGATTATGGCTGGATGGTTGGGATGCCGCATTTAAGAAATTCAAAGCCCATACACCACCCACTTTGTAGCCACCGTCGACGCATCTAATGTACACGCTTAGACTATGACTCCAAAGACATCGATGGTATGGACGACGATGTCGAGAGACGATCAAGAACCAAATACACAGGGCATCGGAAGACCACCCCAACACATGACGATACATGGTGGATACCCAAAAGGAAGCGATAACGAGGACCAACGGGCGCGTAAGGGATAATCCTACCGATAAACAACCAAAACGCGATGCAGACGCCGCCTAAGTCCCACCGACAACAACATCGCTTCCTCATGACCCAAATAATAGAGGTGGCAAAACCAAAGGATTCACTTAACATGCAGCCAAGCAAATCGTCCTAACAGATTTAATCGATAATCAATCCATGCTCGCATAAACCAATATTCCAGACGACTTCTCACGACACACCACGGAGAATAGCAGCCT
>JAHHZJ010002790.1:0-59513 GCA_021437245.1 Aegilops speltoides | reverse complement strand
CCAACATTGGTGAATAAACCTTATTTGAATCAAATTTACATGCTACAACATGCTTAGATAAGCAAACATGCAATGAGTCATTCAACACAGAATCATCACCAAGATTAGAGGTCATATCAAAATGATTAAACATTGATTCTTTTGCATCAACAGTTAATTCAATGGGTGCACTCAAAATTGTTGGTATTTCAGTTGTTTGATCACATGACGATTCATGACAGCTTTTAAGATTCTCTAAAATAGGTGATGTGCTCAAATCACTGTGTAACTCAACACATGATGCATTCAAGTTAACTAGGGATGCATCATTCTCATGTGAAGTTAAATCATCAATACCTTTATCATTACCTTTGTCGCAAAGACGAGTTGATGTCACTTGATAGAGGCGGGTGTCCCGATCTTCGATGAGATGATAACTATCGATTTGGTGGAGACGACTTTGACGATCCGACTACAAACGCAGCACGACGCTGCGCCTTAGCAATCGCTAAACCAACTCCGAGAGGTTATTGACCACGCCGAGCACAATCAACCTGACCACGAAGGTCTATTCCTGCAAGCAATCAAGAACAAGCAAGAATATGATAAAGCAATCTGAATATTGCGAGTATGTATGAAGTATTGATAAAGGTGAGGATCCGAAGCGGTCTTGGTCTGGTCGTTGGACACAAACGGCACACACGGTTGCAATGGCTAACTTTTAACTAAAAAAATCCCAAGGAAAAAGCTACTAGATGGATCTACTTATATAGGAGCAAGGTGGCGGCCAAGGAGGTGGGAGAACGTCCCAAGGCAGCCTAAAACTAACCCTAGGTCGTACAAGGCCAATGGGCCCAAGTGGAGGTGACGAACACCTTTGGACTTGTAGTTTGACTCGGATTCTGGTGCAGCGTCAGATTGTTTCGTCCATAACTCAACGCCCGGACGATTTTAAGGTGATTCCAATTGTGCTGGAAAGAGCATGAAATCTACTTTCCAACAAAAAGAATCACCCAATTCGATTCCGTATGAAAAAGTTGTTGACGCTTTTGAGTCAGGTATGTCTGTGCAGTCCGAATCTGAATCCAGAACGTGAGAGACTTGGACTCTATCTTCTCTTGGGCCAAAAGTGACGTGAGAGGACTTTTGAACAACAAATGAACATCTCTTTCTTTCTTATCTTCATATGTGGATTGTACAAATGTCCCATACACCTGCAATTAGACAAAACACAAAAGTGTGTGAAGTATTTTTGTTCGGATAACATAAATAGATTATTGAATAGTTTGCACTAGAAATCACCGACAAATATGCATGTATGCAATATTTTTGGTCATATACAAGGTAGTCATGTCCTCATCATCCTCCCTTCTTGAAAATAAAGCCGCCCTCGGCGCTGTTTAATCTGAAATGTGGCTAACAAAAGAGACAAGGTGTACATGTTGTATATGTATACGCCATCCATTTTACTTCCCTTGATTTTTGCATATATGACACATGAATAGATGAGTAACTTGTATAGTTCATAAAATCTAAAGCCAACAAATTAGCACAAGAACTAGAAGGCATGAAAATATTGCAACTCAGTTTGCACATATAAGTGAAGCTCTTATTTATTTCAAAAGATTGACAATGTTCATCATTAAACCATCCCAACATTGGTGAATAAACCTTATTTGAATCAAATTTACATGCTACAACATGCTTAGATAAGCAAACATGCAATGAGTCATTCGACACGTAATCATCACCAAGATTAGAGGTCATATCAAAACGATTAAACATTGATTCTTTTGCATCAACAGTTAATTCAATGGGTGCACTCAAAATTGTTGGTATTTCAGTTGTTTGATCACATGACGATTCATGACAAAGATCAAGATTCTCTAAAATAGGTGATGTGCTCAAATCACTAGGTAACTCAACACATGATGCATTCAAGTTAACTAGGGATGCATCATTCTCATGTGAAGTTATATCATCGATACCTTTTATCGTTACCTTGTCGCAAAGACGAGCTGATGTAGGTACAGACGTAGACAATGCACCATACTCTTGAGATGATGTCGCTACAATCCGAGGTGGGGCTGCTCTAGTAGGTGCAACGGTGGAGGAACCAACCGCGGTGGTGAGCATGAACTGAATAGTAGTTGTTGTAGTCACCCAATGCATCCTCCTGTAAATCGTCTCTCAAAGGTACAAGCACGAACATACATACCAAGAATGCAACGAGGAATATACTCAAATCTTGCTCTGAATATCATGGTTCAAACCACCAAAAAATCTATTCATTGTATCATCCTCGATTCTTCTATGTCACAATGATGCATATAAGATTTGAACTCTTGGTAGTAAGCATGAACAGTGTTATTGCCTTGTTTAAATTGTTCAAATTTATGGCAATTCACGGCGATAGTAAGGAGGGAAAACTGTTTTCTCATTACATCTTTCAAATCTTTCCAAGTTGTGGGTTGGTTATCAATGTTTTTCTTACAATGCACACTCCACCAAACTGAAGCAAAACCAGTAATGCTCTAGTGGCAGCTCGACTCGCCAAGTTCGAAAAAACATGGTGACTAAAAACTTGTTCTACTTCAAGCTCCCAAGCAAGATAAATAGCAGGATTAAATCTACCCTCAAATGACGGTAAAGAGCTAACCTGGCCATGTGCTTGTGTGTGTTGTCCCAACTCTCGTGATGGTGAAGATGTGTTCGTCGTCCAAGAACTTCTATCTCCGAAACCTGTCATGATTAGTAGAAACAAGAAACAAAATTCGAGAATAATGTTCCTATGAACTACTAGGATATGGTTGTAAAGTGCTCACAAGAAAGCAAATATCAATATCTTACAAGTTCTTACCATGCGGCAGGTGGTGACAGCAACCAGCGTGTCAAGTAACTCAAGATTGTGTAAAGCGATTGCCAGGGGAACGTACGTATACACGGTGTAGAAATATGTGGAGCTGGGTTGGCTATATATGGTAGCAAAAAATTTAGCAATAATCAATTCAAAGATGCAATGTTGAATAAACGCTCAACGACGGTACTGTGCTGGTCCTAGGCTAGACCGGACTAGAGACGCGAGCCTAGAACACTAATGAGGTCACGGCGTAGCACAACTAGCATCAATGAAGGATACTAAGTAGCTCTTGACAGCAAGATATAAGTGAAGATCACAACGGCAGTGAAGATAATGATGAAAAACAACTACCAAGCAGGACATACAACAACTCTCTCTCCAAGTTTCCTCTTGAAAAGTTTGAGCCAATTTTCTGATAAATTCTTGCAAAGAATGCTACTAACTCAAGCTTTCCAATGCAAAAAGAATCACTCAATTCCGAGTTGATATGAGGAGTCAAAGAATTCTAAACTGGCCTGAAAATTGGAACAAGCTGTGTTCACGAACTTCGAGGGCAAAAGACCTATTTAGAAGCCGATTTTGAGATGTCAAATATTGAACTAGTTTCTGCAACTATTTAGATGCGGCTCGTCTCTAGCTTCAATTTGAGTATTCACGAGCCAAAACGGACTTCAGATGAGGAAGATACACCTGTTTTACTGAACAGTGCACAAAACAGATTCCAATCCGAATTCAGGTACGAGATTGATTCTAGATAGATCCGATTTTTTTCTCTCTCTTTTTTTCCTCACGCTTTTTTTTTCTTTTTTTCTCTCTTTTTCTTTTTTTCTTTCTTTTTTTTTCTTTTTTTCTCTTTTTTTTTCCCTCTTCCAAGACAAACTAGATAAGATGCAGATTGATCAAAGCGAAGATGTGAATGACCTCAACTATGATTATGACAATGAACAGCGTGAGCACGTGGTGAAAATTGATGGATGAGATGGTGGACAGCGGAAGGATAATGATGCAGCGCGACGTGACTAATGTGAACAGAACTCAAACTCTAAATGAACTAGACACTAAGACCAGCAACTCAACACGACGATGCAACCGATAATTCAACTATGCAAGCAATGAATAGAAAATTGCAAAGGCTCAGAGTGGCTTGGATAAAGGATGAACAGATCTAACTTTTTTGTGGCTTTTTCATGGACTGTAGGTATGAATGATGATGCGATCTAAACTATGAAAACTGTAAAATCTCACCGAGCAACCTGAAAACTGATACCACTTGATAGAGGCGGGTGTCCCGATCTTCGATGAGATGATAACTATCGATTTGGTGGAGACGACTTTGACGATCCGACTACAAACATGCACGACATTGCGCTTTAGCAATCGCTAAACCAACTCCGAGAGGTTATTGACCACGCCGAGCACAATCAACCTGACCACGAAGGTCTATTCCTGCAAGCAATCAAGAACAAGCAAGAATATGATAAAAGCAATCTGAATATTGCGTAGTATGTATGAAGTATTGATAAAGGTGGGGATCCGTAGCGGTCTTGGTCTGGTCGTTGGACACAAACGGCAAGTACGGTTGCAATGGCTAACTTTAACTAAACAAATCCCAAGGAAAAGGTACTAGATGGATCTACTTATATAGGAACAAGGGGTGGCGGCCAAGGAGGTGGGAGAACGTCCCAAGGCAGCCTAAAACTAACCCTAGGTCGTACAAGGCCAATGGGCCCAAGTGGAGGTGACGTAACACCTTTGGACTTGTAGTTTGACTCGGATTCTGGTGCAGCGTCAGATTGTTTCGTCCATAACTCAACGCTCCGGACGGCTTTTAAGGTGATTCCTACTGTGCTGGAAAGAGCATGAAATCTACTTTCCAACAAAAAAAGAATCACCCAATTCGGAGTCCGTATGAAAAAGTTATTGACGTTTTGAGTCAGGTGTGTCTGTGCAGTCCGAATCTGAATCCAGAACGTGAGAGACTTGGACTCTATCTTCTCTTGGCCCAAATGTGACGTGAGAAGACTTTTTGAACAGCACCTAAACTTCTCCTTTTCCCTTATCTTCATATGTGGATTGTACAAATGTCCCATACACCTGCAATTAGACAAAACATAAAAGTATGTGAAGTATTTTTGTTCTGGATAACATAAATATATTATTGAATAGTTTGCACTAGAAATCACCTGACAAATATGCATGTATGCAATATTTTTGGTCTTATCCAAGGTAGTCATGTCCTCATCAGTAACCAAACAAGATCTCCAGGTGCAAACACAACATGTTTTCTACCCTTATCTCCAGCAAGTTTATATTTAGCATTCATACGCTCAATGTTTTCCTTAGTTAACTCATGCATTTTTAAAATCAATTCAACACGTTCTTTAGCATCAAAAGTAACCTTCTCCGAAGATGGAAGAGGCAACAAATCAATAGGTGCACGAGGTAGGAAACCATACACAACTTCAAAAGGGCACATCTTAGTAGTAGAATGCAATGAACGATTATAAGCAAATTTAATATGAGGCAAGCATTCCTCCCACATTTTCTTATTTTTCTTTAGAACAGCCCTAAGCATAGTAGACAATGTTCTATTAACTACTTCAGTTTGTCCATCAGTTTGGGGGTGACAAGTAGTACTAAAAAGCAGTTTAGTCCCCAACTTAGCCCATAAACATCTCCAAAAGTGGCTAAGAAATTTAGTATCACGATCTGAAACAATAGTATTTGGCACACCATGCAAGCGAATAATTTCACGAAGAACAAATCAGCAACATTAACAAAGATCATCGCTTATGACATGGTATAAAGTGTGCCATTTTTGAGAATCTATCCACGACAACAAATATGCTATCCCTCCCCTTCTTTGTTCTTGGTAAACCTAAGACAAAGTCCATAGATATATCCTCCCAAGGAACACTAGGCACAGGCAAAGGCATATATAAACCATGACGATTGAGTCGTGACTTAGCTTTTTGACATGTAGTGCAGCGAGCAATAAAACGCTCAACATCCCGTCTCATCTTTTGCCAAAAGAAATGTGTAGCAAGTACGCCCTCCGCCTTCTTCACGCCAAAGTGTCCCATTAGTCCTCCTCCATGCGCCTCCCCGCAACAACAAAAGACTAACGGAGCTACCTGAATGCATAGCTTGTTAGCACGAACACAAATCCATCATTAATGACAAACTTGTTCCATGTTCTTCCTTCTTTACAATTCTGCAATACACCTTCAAAATCAGCATCATGCACATATTGACCTTTGATGGTCTCCAAACCAAATATTTTGAAGTCAAGTTGTGAAAGCATAGTATAGCGATTTAGACCATGCATCAGAATAACATTTTCTTTACCCTTCTTGTGTTTAATGACATAAGGGAAAGTCTCAATGAATTCAACCCATTTAGCATGTCTATGATTCAGTTTAGCTTGACTTTTAATATGTTTCAAAGATTCATGATCGAATGTATAACAAATTCTTTGGGCCATAAATAATGTTGCCATGTTTCTAAAGTCCTAACAAGAGAATATAATTCTTTATCATAAGTAGAATAATTCAGACTAGGCCCACTCAATTTTTCGTAAAAGTATGCAACAGTTTGCCATCTTGTAATAACACACCTCCTAATCCAATTCCACTAGCATCACATTCAAGCTCAAAAGTCTTATTAAAATCAGGGTTGGAGTAAAGGAGCATGTGTCAACTTATCTTTCAATACCGTGAAGGCTTCTTCCCGCGCAGTACCCCAAACAAAAGGCACATCCTTCTTGTAAGCTCATTGAGAGGTGCAGCAATTGTGCTGA
This sequence comes from Aegilops speltoides, assembly GCA_021437245.1. Lineage (NCBI taxonomy): Eukaryota > Viridiplantae > Streptophyta > Magnoliopsida > Poales > Poaceae > Aegilops > Aegilops speltoides. Next base: position 52,875 of record JAHHZJ010002790.1, on the reverse strand, counting down.
AATCTCTCACAAAACGCCTATAGAAACCAGCGAGGCCAAGAAAACTCCTCACTTGTGTGACTGCTTTGGGCTGCGCCAACTCTCAATAGCTTCAATCTTGGCTTTATCAACTTCAATTCCCTCGTGGAGTAACGACATAACCAAGAAAAGATACTCGGTCGGTGCAAAAGGTGCACTTCCCAAGGTTACTAAACAAACGTGCATCACGAGAGCAATAAAAACAGCACGAAATGTTGCAAATGTTCCTCCAAAGATCTGCTATAAATCAATATGTCATCAAGGTAAACTACCACAAATCGTCCAATGAAAACACGAAAACTTCGCTCATTAATCTCATGAAAGTACTAGGTGCATTAGTTAACCCAAAAGGCATGACTAACCACTCATATAATCCAAACTTAGTTTTAAATGCTGTTTTCCATTCATCCCCAATTTCATACGAATTTGATGGTATCCACTACGCAAATCAACTTTGGAGAATATTATAGAGCCACTCAATTCATCAAGCATATCATCTAGCCTAGGAATAGGATGACGATAACTAATAGTAATATTATTAATGCCTCTACAATCAACACACATACGTGATGTACCATCCTTTTTCGCACTAGAATAATAGGAACAGCACAAGGACTAAGGGATTCGCAGATATAACCTTTGTCGAGCAGCTCTTGTACTTGACGATAATACCTTCGCCTCCTCCGGATTGGTACGGTATGGCGCACGGTTTGTAAAAGAAGCACCGGAATTAAGTCAATCTGATGCTCAATCCTCGAATAGGCGGTAATCCCGTGGCACGCCTTGTGGAAATACGCCAAATAACTCCCCGCAAAATGTTAGTGACAGCAGGAGGCAAAGAGGAAGGCACGTCCTTGAATGAAAATAATGCCTCTTTGCACACAAAAGCATAACAAACATATTTGCTGAAATCTAACTCATCAATATCAGATTTGGTGGCAAATAAACATGCACTTTTCAATTTTATTTCAGAAGCAACACTAGATGGTTTATTATTAGGCTTCATTTGTTGCTCAAATTCCTTTGCCACACTCTGATTTTCGCTCTTATTCTTCTCCTGTTTTGCTTTATTAGCTCTATTAATATCATCTTTCAAAATAGAATCTGGAGTCATAGGAAGCAAAGTAATATTTTTATCCTTATGAACAAGAGTATACTGATTGTTTCTACCATGGTGCACAGAATTTTTATCAAATTGCCATGGTCTACCAAGTAATAAGGAACATGCTTGCATAGGTACCACATCACAATCAACATAATCAGCATATGTAGAGATACTAAAATGCACACGAACAAAGACGTGTTACCTTAACCTTGCCGCTATTGTTGAACCATTGGATGTAGTAAGGATGTGGATGTGGTCTTGTGGTGAGAGAAAGCTTCCACCATCTCCATGCTAGCCAAGTTGTTGCAGCTCCTCCGCCTATGATGACGCTGCATAGTAACGCTCCTTCACTACTCCCTTTGGTATGGAACAAATTGTGCCTCTGATTTTTCTCAGCTTGTGTGACCTGCATACTCAAAACACGCTGAGCAACTAAACATTCATACCTGCATGCCGCCTTCAGGAGCCATGTATTGCGCCTCATGATCGTAATCATCTCCACCGTGTTCTTCACGTGTAATAAGAGCCAACGCCTCCTCATCATAGTCACTAGCGGACTCATACCCACCATCCGATGAGGACATCAATACCATTGTTACACCCACAGCCCCTCATTATATATATACGGACCAATTACTAGAGCTCACAAGACGCCAATTAAATTACTGTGTACTTTCGCTTTCTTGGTAATGATTCTAATGTTCATGAGAATATGATGTCGCTTAAATTGGATACATTTGTTTTGCTTACAAATGAAGGGCCTAGCTTGGAGAAGGATGAACATTGGAGCAAGAACACGATGGAGTTGATGGCATGCGCAAGGGGATCAAGAACGGAGTTACAAGTGATGATTTCAGGACTTTGAAGCCACCATAAGGAGTGCATGAAGCCTTGGACGAAATATACAAGATGCCACTTCATAATATTCGCCCATAGGCTATTCTAGGTGTCAAGGTCACCTTATTATTGGGCCAGCCCATGTAATTTCGAAATACTTAAGTATAGGCTATTTTAGAGTCCGTATGTGGGGAAACAAGAATAGGTTGGTTTCGACCCCACCCTCAAGGGCCACGAAATTCCCTCCTTTTCCCCATATATACAGCCCTTAGGGCACCGCTTAGACTTTGGGTTTTGTTTAGATTAAAAGTTCGCCATAGCTGCAACTTCTCGCATTTCGCTTGTGTTCAACGACTGCATAAAGGCATCACAGTAACCCCACCTTGATCAATAAAGCTTTCATCTTATATTCGCAATATCCAGATTGCAATCTCAGCTTGCTTGTTCTTCGCTTGCTTGCAGGAAATAGACCTCGTGGTTAGGTTGATCGTGTTCCGCGTGGTCAATAACCTCTCGGAGTTGGTTTAGCGACATATATGCGCGACGCCCTCGCACGCTCAGAGTCGGATCGCAAAGTCGACTTCACCAAAGCGAAATCCACCATCTCATCGAAAGACGGGACACCTTTGCCTTTATCAAGTGGTATCAGATTTCCGTGTTGCTCGGTGAGATTTTACAGCTTTTCGTAGTTTAGATCGAGTCTGTTCTTCATACCTACAGTCCACTTAAAAAGCCAAAAAAATTTAGGTTAGGTCATCATATCCAACCAATCTGAGCCTTTGCATAATCTTTTCTCAGATTTGCGTTGTTGAATTTGCGGTTGCATCGTCGTGTCTAGTTGCTGGTCTTAGAGTCTAGTCTTTTAGAGTTTCGAAGTTCTGGTCATAAGTTGTCACGCCGCCGCCGCACCATCATCATCGCCTCGCCATCTACCACCACCGCTTATCCGCCACCGCTCAATCTCAGATCCATATACCACCACCGCTGCCATATACCACCACCGCTGCCCATATACCACCACCATATATCCACCACCAATCCGAAGTTCCTTGCGATTCGATTTGTTTTCGGATCCATCTAATTTCCGATTCGTGTTTCCTTGTCTCGAGTAGGTTTCGATTCCAGCAATCTTTTGTCATCCGAGAAGAGGTTGGTTTCAAAAAAAATTCCAAAACGCACGCACGATAAAAAAATTCTCGCTATCCTATTTTTAGGTGTTTTAAGCGATTGAGCTGGGTCGCCGTTATAGAAAGTTTTTTGACCTGCTTCAGCTTTTTGGGTCCGGCAATAAAAAAAAAAAATTGGTCGAAAAATTTCGTGCCCATCCTGTCAGCTTGACCTGGGAAGAGTTTTGAGACACTCGCCATTATAGTGATTTTTCGCAAAAAAAAAAAAAAAAAGAGCGCAAAAAAAAGGGCGAAAAAATTCAGAGTGTGCTTTTCCTTTGTTTACGCAGCAGCGCCGTGATTTTGTTAGTGTTCTAGGCTCGCCTCTAGCACGGTTCAGCCTAGGACCAGCACAAGACTGCTGCTGAGCGCTTATTCAACTTTGCATCTCTGATTTGATTATTGTCAACCTTTTTGCTACCATATTATAAGCCTTCCCAGCTCCACATACATCTACGCTGTATGCTTGATTCTCCCCGTAATCGCTATAGCCAAGCTTTGAGAGTTTTGACTACAACGGTTGCCGATCACCACCGCCGGGTAAGAACTGGTAAGAATTTGAGATTTGCTTCACGGATTTGTGACCGCCCACCACACCACCACCACCACTTCCTAGTAGTCTCAGAGGATCATATTCTTGTGTGTTTCTATTGTTGCTAACCATGGCAGGAACACAGCCGATGAGACTGATTGGGAGAACCCGACAAACAAACAGCTACATGATAAGTTTCAGCAAATGATGATTGGACAGTGCAAGATGTGGTAAACAGATTTGACGAGGCCATGGAGAAGATAGATGGCATTGAGAAGACGCTTGAAACAAAGCTTGATAGCAAGTTTGATGAATTGCTCGCTGCTTTCCACAACCACCGCCGCTGCACCTATCGCACCTCAAGAACGACAACAACTACGCCTCTTCCGAATCAGATGGACGAGCTCAGCGTGTTCCTATTGAGCCAGACAAAATTCGTGCCGCTGCCATCGCTGTTGGTGCTTTTTGGCTCCTCGCCATCGCGCTGCTGGTACCGACGAGGATGATTATGTGGAAGATTACGAGGATGAGGTTGATCAACATCGTAACTACGTGCAACCACCAGCACCACAACCACCAGGTCGCCCACATGCAAATAATGGCAATGTTAGGGCTCCTCAGTATACGAGATCATGACCATCTCCCTAAACTGAAATTGAATATTCCACCATTTGAGGGTAGATATGTTCCTGATATATATCTTACTTGGGAGTTAGAAACTGAACAACGATTTACATGTTTACAATATCCCGAGGAGAGACGGTTCCTCGCTGCTGTTTGTGCTTTCACTAGCTTTGCATGTGTTTGGTGGTCCTAACATTGTAGATTATATCCTGCTCCAGCTACTTGGGCTGCTTTGAAAACTGCTATGCGATCGCTGGTTCCACCATATTATCAACGTGAATTACTTCAAAATTGCAGCGCTTAAGACAAGGAAAAATTTCTGTAGAAGAATATTATCGTGAATTACAAACCGCTTGATTAGATGTGGTATTGTTGAGGAGAATGAAGCTATGCTTGCACGCTTTTCGGGTGGATTAAATAGAGAGATTCGCACCATTCTAGACTATAAGGATTATAATAATATCACTGCTTATTCCATCTTGCTTGTAAAGCTGAACGTGAAGTGCAGGATCGATGTGCATTGGCGCCGCACTAACTTTTCTCGCAGGTCGACCTTCATCATGGACACCACGCGCATCATCTACTTCCACCGCACCATCACCTCCTTCAGTGCCACCTCCAACCGTGATACAAGAAAGGTGCACAACCACCACTATCTCGCCAAGAGCACACCGCCGGGCCTCGCATGTAGCTCTTCTTCCATGGCGCCAACAGGCACACAAGTGATATTATTTGTCGTCATTGTAAGGGAAGAGGACATTTTATGAGAGAATGCAAATCTCAGCGTGATGATTGCTACGAGGATGGTGGGTATGAGTCCGCTAGTGACTATGATGAGGAGACTTTGGCTCTTATTACACATGAGGAACACGGTGGAGATGATTCTGATCATGAGACACAATACATGGCTGTCAAGATGCCGACAGTATGAATGTTTAGTTGCTCAACGTGTTTTGAGTGTGCAGGTTACACAAGTCGAGCAAAATCAGAGGCATAATTTGTTCCATACAAAGGAGTTGTGAAGGAACGTTCTATTCAAGGCCATCATAGATGGAGGAGCTGCAAAAACTTGGCTAGCATGGAGATGGTGGAGAAGCTATCTCTCACCACAAGACCACATCCACATCCTTACTACATCCAATGGTTCAACAACAAATGCAAGGTGAAGGTAACACGCACTGCTCGTGTGCATTTTAGTATCTCTACATATGCTGATTATGTTGATTGTGATGTGGTACCTATGCAAGCATGTTCCTTGTTACTTGGTAGACCATGGCAATTTGATAAAAATTTCAGACACCATGGTAGAAACAATCAAGATACTCTTGTTCATAAGGATAAAAATATTACTTTGCTTCCTATGACTCTGAGTCCATTTTGAAAGATGATATTAATAGAGCTAATAAAGCAAAACAGAGAAAAATAAGAGTGAAAATCAGATTGTGGCAAAAGAATTTGAGCAACACATGAAGCCTAATAATAAACCATCTACCTTGCTTCTGAAATTAAATTGAAAAGTGCATGTTTACTTGCCACCAAATCTGATATTGATGAGCTAGATTTTAGCAAATCTATTTGCTATGCTTTTGTGTGCAAAGAGGCATTATTTTCATTCGAGGACGTGTTTTCCTTTTTGCCCCCGCTGTCACTAACATTTTGCAGAGTTCACCGACGCCTTTCCACAAGACGTGCCACCGGATTACCACCTATTCGAGGGATTGAGCATCAAATTGACTTAATTCCCGCATCATTACCCAACCGCACCATACCGCACAATCCAGAGGAGACGAAGGAGATTATGCGCCAAGTAGAGGAGCTGCTCGACAAAGGTTATATACGCCAATCCCTTAGTCCTTGTGCTGTTCCTATTATTCTAGTGCCGAAAAAGGATGGTACATCACGTATGTGTGTTGATTGTAGAGGCATCAATAATATTACTATTCGTTATCGCCACCCTATTCCTAGGCTAGATGATATGCTTGATGAATTGAGTGGCTCTACAATATTCTCCAAAGTTGATTTATGAGTGGATACCATCAAATTCGTATGAAATTGGGAGATGAATGGAAAACAGCATTTAAAACTAAGTTTGGATTATATGAGTGGTTAGTCATGCCTTTTGGGTTAACTAATGCACCTAGTACTTTCATGAGATTAATGAACGAAGTTTTACGTGTTTTCATTGGACGATTTGTGGTAGTCTATTTTGATGATATACTGATTTATAGCAAATCTTTGGAAGAACATTTGGAACATTTACGTGTTGTTTTTAATGCTCTACGTGATGCACGCTTGTTTGGTAACCTTGGGAAGTGCACCTTTGCACCGATCGAGTATCTTTTCTTGGCTATGTTGTTACTCCACAGGAATTGAAGTTGATAAAGCCAAGATTGAAGCTATTGAGAGTTGGCCGCAGCCCAAAACGGTCACACAAGTGAGGAGTTTCTTGGCCTCGCTGGTTTCTATAGGCGCTTGTGAGAGATTTCAGCACCATTGATGCACCTCTCAACGAGCTTACAAAGAAGGATGTGCCTTTTGTTTGGGGTACCGCACAGAAGAAGCCTTCACGGTATTGAAAGCTAAGTTGACACATGCCCTTTACTCCAACTTCCTGATTTTAATAAGACTTTTGAGCTTGAATGTGATGCTAGTGGAATTGGATTAGAGGTGTGTTATTACAAGATGGCAAACCTGTTGTATACTTTTCTGAAAAATTGAGGGCCTAGTCTGAATTACTCTACTTATGATAAAGAATTATATGCTCTTGTTCGACTTTAGAAACATGGCAACATTATTTATGGCCCAAAGAATTTGTTATACATTCTGATCATGAATCTTTGAAACATATTAAAAGTCAAGCTAAACTGAATCGTAGACATGCTAAATGGGTTGAATTCATTGAGACTTTCCTTATGTCATTAAACACAAGAAGGGTAAAGAAAATGTTATTGCTGATGCATTGTCTCGTCGCTATACTATGCTTTCACAACTTGACTTCAAAATATTTGGTTTGGAGACCATCAAAGATCAATATGTGCATGATGCTGATTTTAAAGATGTATTGCAGAATTGTAAAGAAGGAAGAACATGGAACAAGTTTGTCGTTAATGATGGATTTGTGTTCCGTGCTAACAAGCTATGCATTCCAGCTAGCTCCGCTCGCCTTTTGTTGTTGCAGGAGGCGATGGAGGAGGACTAATGGGACACTTTGGCGTGAAGAAGACGGAGGACGACTTGCTACACATTTCTTTTGGCCAAAGATGAGACGGATGTTGAGCGCTTTATTGCTCGCTGCACTACATGTCAAAAAGCTAAGTCACGACTCAATCCTCATGGTTTATATATGCCTTTGCCTGCACTCTAGTGTTCCTTGGGAGGATATATCTATGGACTTTGTTTTAGGTTTACCTAGAACAAAGAAGGAGGGATAGCATATTTGTTGTCGTGATAGATTCTCTAAAATGGCACACTTTATACCATGTCATAAAAGCGATGATGTCAATGTTGCTGATTTGTTCTTTCGTGAAATTATTCGCTTGCATGGTGTGCCAAATACTATTGTTTCAGATCGTGATACTAAATTTCTTAGCCACTTTTGGAGATGTTTATGGGCTAAGTTGGGGACTAAACTGCTTTTTAGTACTACTTGTCACCCCAAACCGATGGATAAACTGAAGTAGTCAATAGAACATTGTCTACTATGCTTAGGGCTGTTCTAAAGAAAAATAAGAAAATGTGGGAGGAATGCTTGCCTCATATTGAATTTGCTTATAATCGCTCATTGCATTCTACTACTAAGATGTGCCCTTTTGAAGTTGTGTATGGTTTCACCTCGTGCACCTATTGATTTGTCGCTTCTTCCATCTTCGGAGAAGGTTAATTTTGATGCTAAAGAACGTGCTGAATTGATTTTAAAATGCATGAGTTAACTAAGGAAAACATTGAGCGATGAATGCTAAATATAAACTTGCTGGAGATAAGGGTAGAAAACATGTTGTGTTTGCACCGAGATCTTGTTTGGTTACATTTGCGTAAGGATAGATTTCCGATTTGCAAATCAAAGCTAATGCCACGTGCTGCTGGTCCCTTTAAGGTGTTGGAGAAAGTAAATGATAATGCATATAAACTTGAGCTGCCTCGCAGATTTTGGGGTTAGTCCCACTTTTAACATTGCAGATTTGAAGCCATATTTGGGTGAGGAAGATGAACTTCCGTCGAGGACGACTTCATTTCAAGAAGGGAGGATGATGAGGACATCAATACCATTGTTACACCCACAACCCCCTGCTATATACATACCGGACCAATTACTAGAGCTCACAAGACGCCAACTAAATTACTGTGTACTTTCGCTTCTTGGTAATGATTCTAATGTTCATGAGAATATGATGTCGCTTAAATTGGATACATTTGTTTTGCTTACAAATGAAGGGCCTAGCTTGGAGAAGGATGAACATTGGAGCAAGAACAAGCATGGAGATGATGGCATGCTAAGGGGACAAGAATGGAGTTACAAGTGATGATTTCAGACTTTGAAGCCACCATAATGAGTGCATGAAGCCTTGGACGAAATATACAAGATGCCACTTCATAAATTTCGTCCAGAGGCTATTCTAGGTGTCACACACCTTATTATTGGGCCAGGCCCATGTAATTTCGAAATACATTAGTATAGGCTATTTTAGAGTCCGTATGTGGGGAAACAAGAGATAGGGTTAGTTTCGACCCTCCACCAAGGGCCACGAAATTCTCCCCTCTTCCTCCATATATACAGCCCTTAGGGCACCGCTTAGACTTTGGGTTTTGTTTAGATCAAAAGTTCGCCATAGCTGCAACTTCACAGCATTTCGCTTGTGTTCAACGACTGCATAAAGGCGCCACGTAACCCCACCTTGATCAATAAAGCTTTCATCTTATATTCGCAATATCCAGATTGCAATCTCAGTTTCTTGCTTGTTCTTCGCTTGCTCGCAGGAAATAGACCTCGTGGTCGTTGATCGTGTTCGCGTGGTCAATAACCTCTCGGAGTTGGTTTAGCGACAGCATATGCGACGCCCTCGCACGCCGTAGTCGGATCGCAAAGTCGACTTCCACCAAAGCGAAATCCACCATCTCATCGAAAGACGGATACCTCCGCCTATCATTTTTTTTTTTCTACCATATTATAAGCCTTCCTAACTCCACATACATCTACGCCAGTATGCTTGATTCTCCCTCGTAATCGCTATATCCAAGCTTTGAGAGTTTTGACTACAACGGTTGCCGATCACCACCGCTCACCGGGTAAGAACTGTAAGAATTTGAGATTTGCTTGACGGGTTTGTGATACACCACCACCACTTCTTAGTAGTCCGTAGAGATCATATTCTTGTGTGTTTCTATTTGCTGCTAACCATGGTAGGATCGCAAGCTGATGAGACTGATTGGGAGAACTCGATTAACAAACAGCTACATGATAAATTTCAGCAAATGATGAGTGACAGTGCAAGATGTGCTAAACAGATTTGACGAGGCCATGGAGAAGATAGATGGCATTGAGACGACATTTGAAACAAAGCTTGATGGCAAGTTTAATGAACTGCTGCGCATTTTCCACAACCACCGCCGCTGCACCTATCGCACCTCTCAAGAACGACAACAACTACGCCCTTCCGAATCAAAAGATGGACGAGCTCAAGCGTTTCCTATTGAGCCAGACAAAATTCTGGTGCCGCTTGCCATCGCTGTTGGTGCTTTTTGGCTCCTGCCATCGCTGCCATGGTACCGAGGAGGATGATTATGTGGGAGATTACGAGGATGAGGTTGATCAACATCAAAACTACGCAAGCAACCACCAAAGACCACAACCACCAGGTCGCCCACATGCAAATAATGGCAATGTTAGGGCTCCTCAGTACGAGATCATGACCATCTCCTTAAACTGAAATTGAATATTCCACCATTTGAGGGTAGATATGTTCCTCGATATATATCTTACTTGGGAGTTAGAAATGAACAACGATTTACATGTTTACAATATCCCGAGGAGAGACGTGTTCCTCGCTGCTGTTTGTGCTTTCACTAGCTTTGCATGTGTTTGGTGGTCTGAACATTGTAGAATATATCCTGCTCCAGCTACTTGGGCTGCTTTGAAAACTGCTATGCGACTGCTGGGTTCCACCATATTATCAACGTGAATTACTTCAAAAATTGCAGCGCTTTAAGACAAGGAAAAATTCTGTAGAAGAATATTATCGAATTACAAACCGCTTGATTAGATGTGGTATTGTTGAGGAGAATGAAGCTATGCTTGCACGCTTTTCGGGTGGATTAAATAGAGAGATTCGCACCATTCTAGACTATAAGGATTATAATAATATCACTCGCTTATTCCATCTTGCTTGTAAAGCTGAACGTGAAGTGCGGATCGATAGGCATTGGCGCCGCACTAGCTTTTCCTCGCAGGTCGACCTTCATCATGGACACCACGCGCATCATCTACTTCCACCGCACCATCACCTCCTTCAAAGCCACCTCCAATCGTGATACAAGAAAGCAGGCACAACCACCACTATCTGCCAGAGCACACCCGCCGGGCCTGCATGCAGCTTTCTTCTTCCATGGCGCTAAAAGGGCACACAAGTGATATTATTTGTCGTCATTGTAAGGGAAGAGGACATTTTACAGAGAATGCAAATCTCAGCAGTGATGATTGCTACGGAGGATGGTGGGTATGAGTCCGCTAGTGACTATGATGAGGAGACTTTGGCTCTTATTACACATGAGGAACACGGTGGAGATGATTCTGATCATGAGACACAATACATGGCTGTCAAGATGCCGACAGTATGAATGTTTAGTTGCTCAACGTGTTTTGAGTGTGCAGTTACACAAGCTGAGCAAAATCAGAGGCATAATTTGTTCCATACAAAGGAGTTGTGAAGGAACGTTCTATTTGCGCCATCATAGATGGAGGAGCTGCAACAACTTGGCTAGCATGGAGATGGTGGAGAAGCTATCTCACCACAAGACCACATCCACATCCTTACTACATCCAATGGTTCAACAACAGCGGCAAGGTCAAGGTAACACGACTGTTCGTGTGTGCATTTTAGTATCTCTACATATGTTGATTATGTTGATTGTGATGTGGTACCTATGCAAGCATGTTCCTTATTACTTGGTAGACCATGGCAATTTGATAAAAATTCAGACACCATGGTAGAAACAATCAAGATACTCTTGTTCATAGGGATAAAATATTACTTTGCTTCCTATGGCTCCCGATTCCATTTTGAAAGATGATATTAATAGAGCTAATAAAGCAAAACAGGAGAAAAATAAGAGTGAAAATCAGATTGTGGCAAAAGAATTTGAGCAACACATGAAGCCTAATAATAAACCATCTACTATTGCTTCTAAAATTAAATTGAAAAGTGCATGTTTACTTGCCACCAAATCTAATATTGATGAGCTAGATTTTAGCAAATTTGTTTGCTATGCTTTGTGTGCAAAGAGGCATTATTTTCATTCGAGGACGTGTTTTCCTTCTTTGCCACCGCTGTCACTAACATTTTGCAGAGTTCACCGACGCTTTCCACAAGACGTGCACCGGATTACCACCTATTCGAGGGATTGAGCATCAAATTGATTTAATTCTCGTGCATCATTACCCAACCGCACCACCATACCGCATCAATCCAGAGGAGACGAAGGAGATTATGCGCCAAGCACGTGAGCTGCTCGACAAAGGTTATATACGCCAATCCCTTTAGTCCTTGTGCTGTTCCTATTATTCTAGTGCCGAAAAGGATGGTACATCACGTATGTGTGTTGATTGTAGAGGCATTAATAATATTACTATTGGTTATCGCCACCCTATTCCTAGGCTAGATGATATGCTTGATGAATTGAGTGGCTCTACAATATTCTCCAAAGTTGATTTATGAGTGGATACCATCAAATTCGTATGAAATTGGGAGATGAATGGAAAACAGCATTTAAAACTAAGTTTGATTATATGAGTGGTTAGTCAAGCCTTTGGGTTAACTAATGCACCTAGTACTTTCATGAGATTAATGAACTAAGTTTTACGTGCTTTCGCTGACGATTTGTGGTAGTCTATTTTGATGATATACTGATTTATAGCAAATCTTTGGAAGAACATTTGGAACATTTACGTGTTGTTTTTAATGCTCTACGTGCTGCACGCTTGTTTGGTAACCTTGGAAGTGCACTTTTGCACCGAATCGAGTATCTTTTCTTGGCTATGTTGTTACTCCACAGGAATTGAAGTTGATAAAGCCAGGATTGAAGCTATTGATAGTTGGTCGCAGCCCAAAACGGTCACACAAGGGAGGAGTTTTGGCCTCGCTGGTTTCTATAGGCGCTTTGTGAGAGATTTCAGCACCATTGCTGCACCTCTCAACGAGCTTACAAAGAAGGATGTGCCTTTTGTTTGGGGTACCGCACAGGAAGAAGCCTTCACGGTATTGAAAGCTAAGTTGACACATGCTCCTTTACTCCAACTTCCTGATTTTAATAAGACTTTTGAGCTTGAATGTGATGCTAGCGGAATTGGATTAGGAGGTGTGTTATTACAAGATGGCCCAAAGAATTTGTTATACATTCTGATCATGAATCTTTGAAACATATTAAAAGTCAAGCTAAACTGAATCGTAGACATGCTAAATGGGTTGAATTCATTGAGACTTTCCCTTATGTCATTAAACACAAGAAGGGTAAAGAAAATGTTATTGCTGATGCATTGTCTCGTCGTTATACTATGCTTTCACAACTTGACTTTAGAATATTTGGTTTGGAGACCATCAAAGATCAATATGTGCATGATGCTGAATTTAGCGATGTATTGCAGAATTGTAAAGAAGGTAGAACATGGAACAAGTTCGCTTTTAATGATGGATTTGTGTTTCGCTCTAACAAGCTATGCATTCCAGCTAGCTCCGCTCGCCTTTTTGTTGTTGCAGGAGGCGATGGAGGAGGACTAATGGGACACTTTGGCGTGAAGAAGACGGAGGACGATTTGCTATACATTTCTTTTGGCCAAAGATGCGACGGATGTTGAGCGCTTTATTGCTCGCCGCACTACATGTCAAAAAGCTAAGTCACGCACTCAATCCTCATGGTTTATATATGCCTTGCTCGCGCCTAGTGTTCCTTGGGAGGATATATCTATGGACTTTGTTTTAGGTTTACCTCTTAACAAAGAAGGAGGGATAGCATATTTGTTGTCGTGATAGATTCTCTAAATGGCACACTTTATACCATGTCATAAAAGCCGATGATGCTCTTAATGTTGCTGATTTGTTCTTTCGTGAAATTATTCGCTTGCATGGTGTGCCAAATACTATTGTTTCGCACCGTGATACTAAATTTCTTAGCCACTTTTGGAGATGTTTATGGGCTAAGTTGGGGACTAAATTGCTTTTTAGTACTACTTGTCATCCCCAAACCGATGGATAAACCAAGTAGTCAATAGAACATTGTCTACTATGCTTAGGGCTGTTTTGAAGAATAATAAGAATATGTGGGAAGAATGCTTGCATCGTATTGAATTTGCTTATAATCGCTCATTGCATTCTACTACTAAGATGTGCCCTTTGAAATTGTGTATGGTTTCCTACCTCGTGCACCTATTGATTTGTTGCCTCTTCCATCTTCGGAGAAGGTTAATTTTGATGCTAAAGAACGCTCAATTGATTTTAAAATGCATGAGTTAACTAAGGAAAACATTGAGCGATGAATGCTAAATATAAACTTGCTGGAGATAAGGGTAGAAAATATGTTGTGTTTGCACCGGAGATCTTGTTTGGTTACATTTATGAAATATAGATTTCTAATTTGCGCAAATCAAAGCTAATGCCACGTGGTCGATGGTCCTTTTAAGGTGTTAGAGAAAATAAATGATAATGCATATAAACTTGAGCTACCCGCAGATTTTGGGGTTAGTCCCACTTTAACATTGCAGATTTGAAGCCTTATTTGGGTGAGGAAGATGAGCTCACGAGGACGACTTTCATTTCAAGAAGGGAGGATGATGAGGACATCAATACCATTGTTACACCCACAGCCCCTCATCGCTACATATACGGACCAATTACTAGAGCTCACAAGACGCCAATTAAATTACTGTGTACTTTCGCTTTCTTGGTAATGATTCTAATGTTCATGAGAATATGATGCTGCCTAAATTGGATACATTTGTTTTCGATGTAGGGTGGAACCCTAATTCGCCGATCTTTCACGCTTGAGGGGATCCTACGGGGAAACACGAAGAACACGCGAAGCACAAGGGGAAACACGGGAAAACGAGAGGAATCACTCAACCAACAAGGAATCGATCACACAAGTGCTAGATCACCACACACATAAGAGATCCACAAGATACAAAGTCAACAAAGGTAAGGATACAAAGGAACTGCTCATCTCCAACAGGAGGCCTTGATGTTCTTCCCCAGATAGGGGTCTTGAATCATTGGGGATCTTCTCCAAGAGGTCCCGATCTCCGAGGAGAAGTAACCGAGTGGATGAGCAAAGGCTCTCACACAAATATGAGCTAATCCAATGCTAAGTCTCAAAGTGAGGAGATGGGGTCCTATATATAGAGTTTGGGGCGAGGTACATGGGCTCAGCCTAACATGCGCTGCCAAGAAGCGCTGGTCGGATGATCCGGACGAGGGTCCGGATGATCCGGGCTGGTCCGGATGATCCGGGTGGAGTCCCGGATGAGCCGGAGGGTCAGCTGGTGGCAGCGACGGGCCGGATGTCCGGACGTCCGGGCGGGGTCCGGATGATCCGGGCCTGGGTCCGGATGATCCGCTTCAGCGTGGAGGTTCTGTTGCTTTGGAGTTAGCTGATCGTCGGGACTGGGTCCGGATCATCCGGCTATGTCCGGATTGTCCGCCTCTCGTCCGGATCGTCCGCCTCTCGGTCCTTATTGCTTTCTCCTCCGCCTTCACGTATGTCTTCCGCCTTCGATTCTCCTTGCTTCCTAGCCTTTTCATGGTCGACTTTGGTGCCTGAGTATGCATAGAGTTTCCGCTTGAGGTAGTAACCATGTCTCATGTGAATCAAGGAGAGTTGTGAGAGGAGTGATGTCACCGGTTTCAAGAGCTCTTGCACGTGCTCGAGTCATCGGTCCTTGTGGTGTTGTAGGTGTTGATGTAGAGTCCATGGGGATGATGGAAGGATGCTCCGCATCGTTTTGCTTACAAATGAAGGGCCTAGCTTGGAGAAGGATGAACATTGGAGCAAGAACACGATGGAGTTGATGGCATGCGCAAGGGGATCAAGAACGGAGTTACAAGTGATGATTTCAGGACTTTGAAGCCACCATAAGGAGTGTGATGAAGCCTTGGACGAAATATACAAGATGCCACTTCATAATATTCGCCCATAGGCTATTCTAGGTGCTGCGTCACCTTATTATTGGGCCAGGCCCATGTAATTTCGAAATACTTAAGTATAGGCTATTTTAGAGTCCTATGTGTGGGGAAACAAGAGTTAGGGTTGGTTTCGACCCCACCCTCAAGGGCCACGAAATTCTCTCCTTTCCCCATATATACAGCCCTTAGGGCGCTGCTTAGACTTTGGGTTTTGTTTAGATTAAAAGTTCGCCATAGCTGCAACTTCACTGCATTTCGCTTGTGTTCAACGCATCAAACAAAGGCGCCAGTAACCCCACCTTGATCAATAAAGCTTTCATCTTATATTCGCAATATCCAGATTGCAATCTCAGTTTCTTGCTTGTTCTTCGCTTGCTCGCAGGAAATGCACTGTGGTTAGGTTGATCGTGTTCGGCGTGGTCAATAACCTCTCGGAGTTGGTTTAGCGATTGCTAAGGCGCGACGCCCTCGCACGCTCGTAGTCGGATCGCCAAAGTCGACTTCCACCAAAGCGAAATCCACCATCTCATCGAAAGACGGACACCTTTGCCTTTATCACCATCCTCGTGAGCAATCATCACACGCTGAGATTTGCATTCTTCTCGATATTGACCTCCTCCTTACAACAACGCATTTAAAAAAATATCACCGTGTGCCTAGTTGATGCCATGGAAGAAGAAGAGCTCTGTAGGTTCGCGGCAAAGCGCTTGGCAGATAGTGGAGGTTGCTTCGCTTCTTTGTATCACGGCCGGAGGTAGCAAATGATGGAGGTGCTGATGTAGTGGTAGTAGAGGATGCACGCGTGTCCATGATGAAAGTCGACCTGCAGAAAAGTTAGTTCGCGCCAATGCTTGTCAATCCTGCACTTCACGCTCAGCTTTACAAGCAAGATGGAATAAACGAGTGATATTAGTATACCGCTTATACTCTAGAATGGTCTCAATCTCTATTTAATCCACCTATAAAACGTGCAAGCATAGCTTCATTCTCCTAAACAATACCACATCTAATCATGCCAGTTTGTAAATCCCGATAATATTCTTCTACAGAATTTTTTCCTTGTCTTAAACGCTGCAATTTTTAAGCAATTCACGCTGATAATATGGTGGAACCCAACGAGTACGATAGCTGTTTTCAAAGCAGCCCAAGTAGCGGAATATGATATAATCTACAATGTTCGCACCACCATACACATGCAAAACTAGTGAAAGCACAAACAAGAGCAGCAACCCGCCTCTCCTCGGATATTGTAAACATGTAAAACGTTGTTCAGTTTCTAACTCCCAAGTAAGATATATATCGTGAACATATCTACCCTCAAATGGTGGAATATTCAATTTCAGTTTAGGAATATGGACATCATCTCGCACTGAGGTGGTGGTTGATGGATTCATGTACCTAGGTAGGGTCGAGACCTGATCTAAGCACCCCTGCCCAAGGACACCCTTAGAAGAGATCACCTTCCAAATGACTCAAGGAGGAACCCACTGATCGACTAGAAGGACTCACCATGAAGACTCACTCTCACCACCAGAAGGTCAAGGCACTCGCACCGCAACGGCCTGTAATTGAATAGACTTTATGGTAGTTAAGACATTTTATGTGGGCGCACAAGAACGGCCCAGACTTAATGTACTTTTAACCCCTTCATTACGTACAAGGCAGGGTCCCGGCGACTCTATATAAGCCACCCCTCCACAGGCGGAGGGGTTCTGCACTTTGTAACACCTATACACATAATCCACTCGACCGCCTCAGGTCTCCTAGACGTAGGGCTTTTTACTCCTCCGAGAAGGGCCTGAACTCAGACATCGCTTGTGTTTACAACCTCTCCATAGCTAGGACCTTGCCTCTCCATACCTACTGATGAGGACATGAATACCTTGGATAAGACCAAAATTTTGCATACATGCATATTTGTCGTGTGATTTCTAGTGCAAACTATTCAATAATATATTTATGTTATCCGTAACAAAAATACTTCACATACTTTTGTGTTTTGTCTAATTGCAGGTGTATGGGACATTTGTACAATCCACATATGAAGATAAGGGAAAAGGAGAAGTTTAGGTGTTGTTCAAAAGTCTTCTCACGTCACTTTTGGGCCAAGAGAAGATAGAGTCCAAGTCTCTCACGTTCTGATTCAGATTCGGACTGCACAGACATACCTGACTCAAAACGCCAACAACTTTTTCATACGGACTCCGAATTGGGTGATTTTTTTGTTGGAAAGTAGATTTCATGCCATTTCCAGCGCAGTTGGAATCACCTTAAAATCCGTCCGGAGCGTTGAGTTATGGACGAAACAATCTGACGCTGCACCAGAATCCGAGTCAAACCACAAGTCCAAAGGTGTTACGTCACCTCCACTTGGGCCCATTGGCCTTGTACGACCTAGGGTTAGTTTTAGGCTGCCGGGGACGCCCTCCCACCTCCTTGGCCGCCACCCCTTGCTCCTATATAAGTAGATCCATCTAGTAGCTTTTCTCTTGGGATTTGTTTAGTTAAAAGTTAGCCATTGCAACTTCGTACTTCGCTTGTGTCCAACGACTGACCAAGACCGCCACGGATCACCATCTTTACCAATACTTCATACATACTCGCAATATTCAGATTACTTTTATCATATTCTTGCTTGTTCTTCGATTGTTTGCAGGAATAGACCTTCGTGGTCAGTTGATTGTGCTCCGCGGTCAATAACCTCTCAGACTTGGTTTAGCGATTGCTAAGGCGCAACGTCAGGCACATTTGTAGTCGGATCGCAAAGTCATCTCCACCAAATCGATAGTTATCATCTCATCGAAAGATCGACACCCCGCCTATCAAGTGGTATCGTTTTCAGGTTGCTCGGTGAGAATTTCCAGTTTTCCTAGATTAGATTTATTTTCTTACCTATTGTCCAAGAAAAGCCACAAAAAATAGTTAGATCTATTCACCCTTTGTCCAAGCCACTCGAGCCTTTGCAATTTTCTTTTCATTGGTTGCATTATTGAATTATCGGTTGCATCGTCGTGTCGAGTTGCTGGTCTTAGTGTCTAGTTCATTTAGAGTTTCGAGTTCTGTTCACATTAGTCACGCTACCGCTGCATCATTATCCTTCCGCTGTCCATCATCCCATCTATTAATTTCTACCACGTACACGACTGTTCATTGTCATAATCATAGTTGAGGTCATTTACATCTTCGCCGATCCAATCTGCATCTTATCTAGTTTGTCTTGGAAAGAGGAGAAAAAAGAGAGAAAAAAGAGAGAAAAAAGGAAAAAGAAAGAGAGAGAGAAGAAAAGAAAAAAAGTGAGAAAAAAGAGAGAAGAAAAAATCGGATCTATCTCGAATCAATCTCGTACCTGAATTCGGATTGAATCTGTTTTGCGACTGTTCAGTAAAACAGGTGTATCTTCCTCATATGAAGTCCGTTTTGGCCCGTGAGTACTCAAATTGAAGCTAGAGACGAGACGCATCTAAATAGTTGCAGAAGCTAGTTCAATATTTGACACCTCAAAATCGGCTTCTAAATAGGTCTTTTTGCCCTCTGAAGTTCGTGGACACAACTTGTTCCAGTTTTTCATGCCAGTTTTAGAATTTTTGACTCCTCAGATCAACTCGAATTGAGTGATTCTTTTTGCATTGGAAAGCTTGAGTTAGTAGCATTATTTGAAAGAATTTATCAGAAAATTGGCTCAAACTTTTCAAGAGGAAAGTTGGAGAGAGTTGTTGTATGTCCTGTTTGGCGTTGTTTTCATCATTATCTTCACCGCCGCCAGATCTTCACTTATATCTTGCTGCCAAGAGCTACTTAGTATCCTTCATTGATGCTAGTTGTGCTACGCTGTGACCTCATTAGTATTCTAGGCTCGCCTCTAGTCCGGGTCAGCCTAGGACCAGCACAAGACCGTCTGCTTGAGCGCTTATTCAACATTGCATCTTTGAATTGATTATTGCTAAATTTTTGCTACCATATATAGCCAACCCAGCTCCACATATTTCTACACCGTATACGTGACGCCTCTCGCAATCGCTTTACTCAATATTCAGAGTTACTTGACACCGCTGGTTGCCGATCACCGCCGCCGCATGGTAAGAACTTGTAAGATATTGCTATTTGCTTTACTGTGAGCACTTTACAACCACATCCTAGTAGTTCATAGGAACATTATTCTTGAATTTTGTTTCTTGTTTCTACTAATCATGACAGGTTTCGAGATAGAAGTTCTTGGACGATTTAACACATCTTCACCATCACGAGAGTTGGAACAACACACACAAGCTGATAGAGGCGGGTGTCCCGATCTTCGATGAGATGATAACTATCGATTTGGTGAAGATGACTTTGACGATCCGACTACAAACGTGCACGACGTTGCGCCTTAGCAATCGCTAAACCAACTCCGAGAGGTTATTGACCACGCTGAGCACAATCAACCTGACCACGGAAGGTCTATTCCTGCAAGCAATCAAGAACAAGCAAGAATATGATAAAAGCAATCTGAATATTGCGTAGTATGTATGAAGTATTGATAAAGGTGGGAATCTGTAAGCGGTCTTGGTCTGGTCGTTGGACACAAACGGCACACGGTTGCAATGGCTAACTTTTAACTAAACAAATCCCAAGGAAAAGCTACTAGATGGATCTACTTATATAGGAGTAAGGGTATGCCAAGGAGGTGGGAGAATGTCGCAAGGCAGCCTAAAACTAACCCTAGGTCGTACAAGGCCAATGGGCTCAAGTGGAGGTGACGTAACACCTTTGGACTTGTAGTTTGACTCGGATTCTGGTGCAGCGTCAGATTGTTTCGTCCATAACTCAACGCCCGATTTAGCTTTTAAGGTGATTCCAACTGTGCTGGAAAGAGCATGAAATCTACTTTCCAACAAAAAAGAATCACCCAACTCGAGTCCGTATGAAAAAGTTGTTGACGTTTTGAGTCAGGTATGTCTGTGCAGTCCGAATCTGAATCCAGAACGTGAGAGACTTGGACTCTATCTTCTCTTGGCCCAAAAGTGACGTGAGAAGACTTTTGAACAGCACCTAAACTTCTCCTTTTCCTTATCTTCATATGTGGATTGTACAAATGTCCCATACACCTGCAATTAGACAAAACACAAAAGTATGTGAAGTATTTTGTTCGGATAACATAAATATATTATTGAATAGTTTGCACTAGAAATCACCGACAAATATGCATGTATGCAATATTTTTGGTCTTATCCAAGGTAGTCATGTCCTCATCATCCTCCCCTTCTTGAAAACAAAGCCGCCCTCGCGCTTGCTTAATCTGAAATGTGGCTAACAAAAGAGACAAGGTGTATATGTTGTGTATGTATACGCCATCCATTTTACTTCCTTGATTTTTGCATATATGACACATGAATAGATGAGTAACTTGCATAGTTCATAAAATCTAAAGCCAACAAATTAGCACAAGAACTAGAAGGCATGAAAATATTGCAACTCAATTTGCACATATAAGTGAAGCTCTTATTTATTTCAAAAGATTGACAATGTTCATCATTAAACCATCCCAACATTGGTGAATAAACCTTATTTGAATCAAATTTACATGCTACAACATGCTTAGATAAGCAAACATGCAATGAGTCATTCGACACAGTAATCATCACCAAGATTAGAGGTCATATCAAAATGATTAAACATTGATTCTTTTGCATCAACAGTTAATTCAATGGGTGCACTCAAAATTGTTGGTATTTCAATTGTTTGATCACATGACGCATTCATGATAGTATCAAGATTCTCTAAAATAGGTGTTGTGCTCAAATCACTGTGTAACTCAACACATGATGCATTTAAGTTAACTAGGATGCATCATTCTCATGTGAAGTTATATCATCAATACCTTTTACTGTTACCTTGTCGCAAAGACGAGCTGATGTAGTTACAGACGTAGACAATGCACCATACTTTGAGATGATGTCGCATCCCGAGGTGGGGCTGTTTAGTAGGTGCAACGGTGGAGGAACCAACCGAGCTGTAGTGAGCATGAACTGAATTAGTAGTTGTTGTAGTCACCCAATGCATCCTCCTCAGAATCGCTTCTCAAAGGTACAAGCACTAACATACATACCAGTAATGCAACGAGGAATATACTGAAATCTTGCCTCAATATCATGGTTCAAACCACCAAAAATCTATTCATTGTATCATCCTCAGATTCTTCTATGTCACAATGATGTATATAAGATTTGAACTCTTGGTAGTAAGCATGAACAGTGTTATTGCCTTGTTTAAATTGTTCAAATTTATGAAGCAATTCACCATTTATAGTAAGGAGGGAAAATTGTTTTCATTACATCTTTCAAATCTTTCCAAGTTGTGGGTTGGTTATCAATGTTTTTTCTTACAATGCACACTCCACCAAATGTAAGCAAAACCAGTAAATGCTCTAGTGGCAGCTCAGACCGCCAAGTTCGATTGCAGATTTGAAGCCTTATTTGGGTGAGGAAGATGAGCTCCGTCGAGGACGACTTCATTTCAAGAAGGGAGGATGATGAGGACATCAATACCATTGTTACACCCACAGCCCCTCTTCATGTACATATACGGACCAATTACTAGAGCTCGCGCACGCCAATTAAATTACCAGGTACTTTCGTTTCTTGGTAATGATTCTAATGTTCATGAGAATATGATGCTGCCTAAATTGGATACATTTGTTTTCGATGTAGGGTGGAACCCTAATTCGTCGATCTTTCACGTTTGGAGGGGATCCTACGGGGGAAACACGAAGAACACGCGGAAGCACAAGGGGAAACACGGGGAAAACGAGAGGGAATCACTCAACCAACAAGGAATCGATCACACAAGTGCTAGATCACCACACACATAAGAGATCCACAAGATACAAAGTCAACAAAGGTAAGGATACAAAGGAACCGTTCATCTCCAACAGGAGGCCTTGATGTTCTTCCCTAGATAGGGGTCTTGAATCCGCTGGGGGATCTTCTCCGAAGAGGTCCTGATCTCCGAGGAGAAGTAACCGAGTGGATGAGCAAAGGCTCTCACACAAATATGAGCTAATCCAATGCTAAGTCTCAAAGTGAGGAGATGGGGTCCTATATATAGAGTTTGGGGCGAAGGGGTACATGGGCTCAGCCCAACATGCGCGCGCAGGCGCTGGCCGGATGATCCGGACGAGGGTCCGGATGATCCGGGCTGGTCCGGATGATCCGGGTGGAGTCCCGGATGAGCCGGAGGGTCAGCTGGTGGCAGCGACGGGCCGGATGTCCGGACGTCCGGGCGGGGTCCGGATGATCCGGGCCTGGGTCCGGATGATCCGGCTTCAGCGTGGAGGTTCTGTTGCCTTCGGTGGAGTTAGCCGGATCGTCTGGGACGGGGTCCGGATCATCCGGCTATGTCCGGATTGTCCGGACCTCTGTCCGGATCGTCCGCCTCTCGGTCCTTATTGCTTTCTCCTCTCCGCCTTCACGTATGTCTTCCGCTTCGATTCTCCTTGCTTCCTAGCCTTTTCATGGTCGACTCCTTGGTGCCTGAGTATGCATAGAGTTTCCGTTTGAGGTAGTAACCATGTCTCATGTGAATCGAAGGAGAGTTGTGAGAGGAGTGATGTCACCTCGGTTTCAAGAGCTCTTGCACGTGCTCGAGTCATCGGTCCTTGTGGTGTTGTAGGTGTTGATGTAGAGTCCATGGGGATGATGGAAGGATGCTCCGCATCAGTTTTGCTTACAAATGAAGGGCCTAGCTTGGAGAAGGATGAACATTGGAGCAAGAACACGCATGGAGTTGATGGCATGCGCAAGGGGATCAAGAACGGAGTTACAAGTGATGATTTCAGGACTTTGAAGCCACCATAAGGAGTGCATGAAGCCTTGGACGAAATATACAAGATGCCACTTCATAATATTCGTCCATAGGCTATTCTAGGTGCTGCGTCACCTTATTATTGGGCCAGGCCCATGTAATTTCGAAATACTTAAGTATAGGCTATTTTAGAGTCCGTATGTGTGGGGAAACAAGAGTTAGGGTTGGTTTCGGACCCCATCCTCAAGGGCCACGAAATTCCCTCCTTTTCCCCCATATATACAGCCCTTAGGGCGCTGTTTGACTTTGGGTTTTGTTTAGATTAAAAGTTCGCCATAGCTGCAACTTCGCATTTCGCGTTTGTGTTCAACGACCAGACAAAGGCGTCACAGAACCCCACCTTGATCAATAAAGCTTTCATCTTATATTCGCAATATCCAGATTGCAATCTCAGTTTCTTGCTTGTTCTTCGTTTGCTCGCAGGAAACAGACCCTCGTGGTTAGGTTGATCGTGCTCCGGCGTGGTCAATAACCTCTCGGAGTTGGTTTAGCGATTGCTAAGGCGCGACGTCCTCGCACGTTCGTAGTCGGATCGTCAAAGTCGACTTCCACCAAAGCGAAATCCACCATCTCATCGAAAGACGGACACCTTTGCCTTTATCACCATCCTCAGTAGCAATCATCACACGCTGAGATTTGCATTCTCTCGCATATTGACCTCCTCCTTACAACGATTTACAAAAAATATCACTGGTGTGCCTAGTTGATGCCATGGAAGAAGAAGAGCTCTGTAGGCCCGGCAGAAGCGCTCTTGGCAGATAGTGGAGGTTGCGCCGCTTTCTTGTATCACGGCTGGAGGTAGCAGCTGATGGAGGTGCTGATGTAGTGGTAGTAGAGGATGCACGCGGTGTCCATGATGAAAGTCGACCTGCAGAAAAGTTAGTTCGCGCCAATGCTTGTCAATCCTGCACTTCACGTTCAGCTTTACAAGCAAGATGGAATAAACGAGTGATATTAGTATACTGCTTATACTCTAGAATGGTCTGAATCTCTCTATTTAATCCACCTATAAAACGTGCAAGCATAGCTTCATTCTCCTAAACAATACCACATCTAATCATGCCAGTTTGTAAATCCTGATAATATTCTTCTACAGAATTTTTTCCTTGTCTTAAACGCTGCAATTTTTTAAGCAATTCACGTTGATAATATGGTGGAACCCAACGAGTACGCATAGCTGTTTTCAAAGCAGCCCAAGTAGCGGGAATATGATATAATCTACAATGTTCAGACCACCATACACATGCAAAACTAGTGAAAGCACAAACAGTAGCAGCAACCCGTCTCTCCTCGGGATATTGTAAACATGTAAAACGTTGTTCAGTTTCTAACTCCCAAGTAAGATATATATCAGGAACATATCTACCCTCAAATGGTGGAATATTCAATTTCAGTTTAGGAATATGGACATCATCTCGTACCTGAGGTGGTGGTTGATGGATTCATGTACCTAGGGTAGGGTCGTAGACCTGATCTAAGTACCCTGCCCAAGGACACCCTTAGAAGAGATCACCTTCCAGTCGACCAAGGAGGAACCCACTCGACTGACTAGAAGGACTCGACCATGAAGACTCACTCGACCACCAGAAGGTCAGAAGGCACTCTGCACTGCAACGGCCTGTAATTGAATAGACTTTATGGTAGTTAAGACACTTTATGTGGGGCGTTACCAGTAACGGCCCAGACTTAATGTACTTTAACCCCTTCATTACGTGGGCTGGCAGGGGTCCTGGCGCACTCTATATAAGCCACCCCCCTCCACAGGCGGAGGGGTTCGCACTCTTGTAACACCTATACACATAATCCACTCGACCGCCTCAGGCCTCAGACGTGGGGCTTTACTTCCTCCGAGAAGGGCCTGAACTCGTACATCGCTTGTGTTTACAACCTCTCCATAGCTAGGACCTTGCCTCTCCATACCTACTGATGAGGACATGAATACCTTGGATAAGACCAAAAATTTTGCATACATGCATATTTGTCAGGTGATTTCTAGTGCAAACTATTCAATAATATATTTATGTTATCCAGAACAAAAATACTTCACATACTTTTGTGTTTTGTCTAATTGCAGGTGTATGGGACATTTGTACAATCCACATATGAAGATAAGGGAAAAGGAGAAGTTTAGGTGCTGTTCAAAAAGTCTTCTCACGTCACTTTTGGGCCAAGAGAAGATAGAGTCCAAGTCTCTCACGTTCTGGATTCAGATTCGGACTGCACAGACATACCTGACTCAAAACGCCAACAACTTTTTCATACGGACTCCGAATTGGGTGATTCTTTTTTTGTTGGAAAGTAGATTTCATGCCATTTCCAGCGCAGTTGGAATCACCTTAAAATCCGTCCGGAGCGTTGAGTTATGGACGAAACAATCTGACGCTGCACCAGAATCCGAGTCAAACTACAAGTCCAAAGGTGTTACGTCACCTCCACTTGGGCCCATTGGCCTTGTACGACCTAGGGTTAGTTTTAGGCTGCCGTGGGACGTCCTCCCACCTCCTTGGCCGCCACCCCTTGCTCCTATATAAGTAGATCCATCTAGTAGCTTTTCTCTTGGGATTTGTTTAGTTAAAAGTTAGCCATTGCAACTTCGTGTACTTCGTTTGTGTCCAACGACCAGACCAAGACCGCTTACGGATCACCATCTTTACCAATACTTCATACATACTCGCAATATTCAGATTACTTTTATCATATTCTTGCTTGTTCTTCGATTGCTTGCAGGAATAGACCTTCGTGGTCAGGTTGATTGTGCTCCGGCGTGGTCAATAACCTCTCAGACTTGGTTTAGCGATTGCTAAGGCGCAACGTCGTGCACATTTGTAGTCGGATCGTCAAAGTCATCTCCACCAAATCGATAGTTATCATCTCATCGAAAGATCGGGACACCCCGCCTCTATCAAGTGGTATCAGTTTTCAGGTTGCTCGGTGAGAATTTCCAGTTTTCCCTAGATTAGATTTATTTTCTTACCTATTGTCCAAGAAAAAGCCACAAAAAATAGTTAGATCTATTCACCCTTTGTCCAAGCCACTCTGAGCCTTTGCAATTTTCTTTTCATTGGTTGCATTATTGAATTATCGGTTGCATCGTCGTGTCGAGTTGCTGGTCTTAGTGTCTAGTTCATTTAGAGTTTCGAGTTCTGTTCACATTAGTCACGCCGCCGCTGCATCATTATCCCTTCCGCTGTCCATCATCCCATCTATTAATTTCCACCACGTGCTACGCACTGTTCATTGTCATAATCATAGTTGAGGTCATTTACATCTTCGCCTGATCCAATCTGCA
Organism: Aegilops speltoides; assembly: GCA_021437245.1. Classification (NCBI taxonomy): domain Eukaryota; kingdom Viridiplantae; phylum Streptophyta; class Magnoliopsida; order Poales; family Poaceae; genus Aegilops; species Aegilops speltoides. Next base: position 26,081 of record JAHHZJ010002790.1, on the reverse strand, counting down.
TCTTATCTAGTTTGTCTTGGAAAGAGGGAGAAAAAAAAGAGAGAAAAAAAAGAGAGAAAAAAAAAGGGAAAAAGAAAGAGAGAGAGAAGAAAAAGAAAAAAAGAGTGAGAAAAAAAAGAGAGAAGAAAAAAAATCGGATCTATCTCGAATCAATCTCGTACCTGAATTCGGATTGGAATCTGTTTTGCGCACTGTTCAGTAAAACAGGTGTATCTTCCTCATATGAAGTCCGTTTTGGCTCCGTGAGTACTCAAATTGAAGCTAGAGACGAGACGCATCTAAATAGTTGCAGAAGCTAGTTCAATATTTGACACCTCAAAATCGGCTTCTAAATAGGTCTTTTTGCCCTCTGAAGTTCGTGGACACAACTTGTTCCAGTTTTTCATGCCAGTTTTAGAATTCTTTGACTCCTCGTATCAACTCGGAATTGAGTGATTCTTTTTGCATTGGAAAGCTTGAGTTAGTAGCATTATTTGAAAGAATTTATCAGAAAATTGGCTCAAACTTTTCAAGAGGAAAGTTGGAGAGAGAGTTGTTGTATGTCCTGTTTGGCAGTTGTTTTTCATCATTATCTTCACTGCCGTTGTGATCTTCACTTATATCTTGCTGCCAAGAGCTACTTAGTATCCTTCATTGATGCTAGTTGTGCTACGCCGTGACCTCATTAGTATTCTAGGCTCGCGTCTCTAGTCCGGTCTAGCCTAGGACCAGCACAGTACCGTCGTTGAGCGTTTATTCAACATTGCATCTTTGAATTGATTATTGCTAAATTTTTTGCTACCATATATAGCCAACCCAGCTCCACATATTTCTACACCGTGTATACGTACGTTCCCCTGGCAATCGCTTTACTCAATATTCAGAGTTACTTGACACCGCTGGTTGCCGATCACCGCCTGCCGCATGGTAAGAACTTGTAAGATATTGCTATTTGCTTTACTGTGAGCACTTTACAACCACATCCTAGTAGTTCATAGGAACATTATTCTTGAATTTTGTTTCTTGTTTCTACTAATCATGACAGGTTTCGGAGATAGAAGTTCTTGGACGACGAACACATCTTCACCATCACGAGAGTTGGAACAACACACACAAGCTGATAGAGGCGGGGTGTCCCGATCTTTCGATGAGATGATAACTATCGATTTGGTGAAGATGACTTTGACGATCCGACTACAAACGTGCACGACGTTGCGCCTTAGCAATCGCTAAACCAACTCCGAGAGGTTATTGACCACGCCGGAGCACAATCAACCTGACCACGAAGGTCTATTCCTGCAAGCAATCGAAGAACAAGCAAGAATATGATAAAAGCAATCTGAATATTGCGAGTATGTATGAAGTATTGATAAAGGTGGGAATCCGTAAGCGGTCTTGGTCTGGTCGTTGGACACAAACGAAGTACACGAAGTTGCAATGGCTAACTTTTAACTAAACAAATCCCAAGGAAAAAGCTACTAGATGGATCTACTTATATAGGAGTAAGGGGTGGCGGCCAAGGAGGTGGGAGAATGTCGCAAGGCAGCCTAAAACTAACCCTAGGTCGTACAAGGCCAATGGGCTCAAGTGGAGGTGACGTAACACCTTTGGACTTGTAGTTTGACTCGGATTCTGGTGCAGCGTCAGATTGTTTCGTCCATAACTCAACGCTCCGGACGGCTTTTAAGGTGATTCCAACTGTGCTGGAAAGAGCATGAAATCTACTTTCCAACAAAAAAAGAATCACCCAACTCGGAGTCCGTATGAAAAAGTTGTTGACGTTTTGAGTCAGGTATGTCTGTGCAGTCCGAATCTGAATCCAGAACGTGAGAGACTTGGACTCTATCTTCTCTTGGCCCAAAAGTGACGTGAGAAGACTTTTTGAACAGCACCTAAACTTCTCCTTTTCCCTTATCTTCATATGTGGATTGTACAAATGTCCCATACACCTGCAATTAGACAAAACACAAAAGTATGTGAAGTATTTTTGTTCGGATAACATAAATATATTATTGAATAGTTTGCACTAGAAATCACTCGACAAATATGCATGTATGCAATATTTTGGTCTTATCCAAGGTAGTCATGTCCTCATCATCCTCCCCTTCTTGAAAACAAAGCCGTCCTCGGCGTTGCTTAATCTGAAATGTGGCTAACAAAAGAGACAAGGTGTATATGTTGTGTATGTATACGTCATCCATTTTTACTTCCCTTGATTTTTGCATATATGACACATGAATAGATGAGTAACTTGCATAGTTCATAAAATCTAAAGCCAACAAATTAGCACAAGAACTAGAAGGCATGAAAATATTGCAACTCAATTTGCACATATAAGTGAAGCTCTTATTTATTTCAAAAGATTGACAATGTTCATCATTAAACCATCCCAACATTGGTGAATAAACCTTATTTGAATCAAATTTACATGCTACAACATGCTTAGATAAGCAAACATGCAATGAGTCATTCGACACGTAATCATCACCAAGATTAGAGGTCATATCAAAATGATTAAACATTGATTCTTTTGCATCAACAGTTAATTCAATGGGTGCACTCAAAATTGTTGGTATTTCAATTGTTTGATCACATGACGCATTCATGATAGTATCAAGATTCTCTAAAATAGGTGTTGTGCTCAAATCACTGTAACTCAACACATGATGCATTTAAGTTAACTAGGGATGCATCATTCTCATGTGAAGTTATATCATCAATACCTTTATCGTTACCTTGTCGCAAAGACGTAGCTGATGTAGTTCTGAGACGTAGACAATGCACCATACTCTTGAGATGATGTCGCTTCCCGAGGTGGGGCTGCTCTAGTAGGTGCAACGGTGGAGGAACCAACCGTGGTAGTGAGCATGAACTGAATTGTAGTTGTTGTAGTCACCCAATGCATCCTCCTCAGAATCGTCTCTCAAAGGTACAAGCACGAACATACATACCAAGAATGCAACGAGGAATATACTGAAATCTTGCTCTAATATCATGGTTCAAACCACCAAAAATCTATTCATTGTATCATCCTCGATTCTTCTATGTCACAATGATGTATATAAGATTTGAACTCTTGGTAGTAAGCATGAACAGTGTTATTGCCTTGTTTAAATTGTTCAAATTTGAAGCAATTCACGCATTTATAGTAAGGAGGGAAAAATTGTTTTTCATTACATCTTTCAAATCTTTCCAAGTTGTGGGTTGGTTATCAATGTTTTTCTTACAATGCACACTCCACCAAATGTAGCAAAACCAGTAAATGCTCTAGTGGCAGCTCGTATCTCGCCAAGTTCGTAAAAACCATGGTGACTAAAAACTTGTTCTACTTCAAGCACCCAAGCTAGATAAATAGCAGGATTAAATCTACCTCAAATGACGGTAAAGAGCTAACTCCTGCCATGTGCTTGTGTGTGTTGTTCCAACTCTCGTGATGGTGAAGATGTGTTCGTCGGCCAAGAACTTCTATCTCCGAAACCTGTCATGATTAGTAGAAACAAGAAACAAAATTCGAGAATAATGTTCCTATGAACTACTAGGATGTGGTTGTAAAGTGCTCACAGTAAAGCGAATAGCAATATCTTACAAGTTCTTACCATGCGGCAGGCGGTGATCGGCAACCAGCGGTGTCAAGTAACTTCGAATATTGAGTAAAGCGATTGCCAGGGGAACGTACGTATACACGGTGTAGAAATATGTGGAGCTGGGTTGGCTATATATGGTAGCAAAAGATTAGCAATAATCAATTCAGAGATGCAATGTTGAATAAACGCTCAACGACAAGATCAGTGCTGGTCCTAGGCTAGACCGGACTAGAGACGCGAGCCTAGAACACTAATGAGGTCACGGCGTAGCACAACTAGCATCAATGAAGGATACTAAGTAGCTCTTGACAGCAAGATATAAGTGAAGATCACAACGGCAGCGAAGATAATGATGAAAAACAACTACCAAGCAGGACATACAACAACTCTCTCTCCAACTTTCCTCTTGAAAAGTTTGAGCCAATTTTCTGATAAATTCTTCCAAAGAATGCTACTAACTCAAGCTTTCCAATGCAAAAAGAATCACTCAATTCCGAGTTGATATGAGGAGTCAAAGAATTCTAAAACTAGCCTGAAAAATTGGAACAAGCTATGTTCACGAACTTCAGAGGGCAAAAAGACCTATTTAGAAGCCGATTTTTAGATGTCAAATATTGAACAAGCTTCTACAACTATTTAGATGCGGCTCGTCTCTAGCTTCAATTTGAGTACTCACAGAGTCAAAACGGACTTCGTATGAGGAAGATACACCTGTTTTACTGAACAGTACCAAAAACAGATTCTAATCCGAATTCAGGTACGAGATTGATTCTAGATAGATCCGATATTTTTTTCTTCCCTCTTTTTTTTCCTCACACTTTTTTTTTCTTTGTCTTCTCCCTCTTTTTCTTTTTTTTTCTTTCCTTTTTTTCTCTTTTTTTCTCTCTTTTTTTCTCCCTCTTTCCAAGACAACCTAGATAAGATGCAGATTGGATCAGGCGAAGATGTGAATGACCTCAACTATGATTATGACAATGAACAGCGCATAGCACGTGGTGGAAATTAATAGATGGGATGGTGGACAGCGGAAGGGATAATGATGCAGCGGTGGCGTGACTAATGTGAACAGAACTCGAAACTCTAAAGGAACTAGACACTAAGACCAGCAACTGACACGACGATGCAACCGATAATTCAACTATGCAAGCAACGAATAGAAAATTGCAAAGGCTCGATCGCTTGGATAAAGGATGAACAGATCTAACTTTTTTGTGGCTTTTTCATGGACTATAGGTATGAATCACAGATGCAATCTAAACTATGAAAACTGTAAAATCTCACCGAGCAACCTGAAAACTGATACCACTTGATAGAGGCGGGTGTCCCGATCTTCGATGAGATGATAACTATCGATTTGGTGAAGATGACTTTGACGATCCGACTACAAACGTGCACGACGTTGCGCCTTAGCAATCGGTAAACCAACTCCGAGAGGTTATTGACCACGCCGAGCACAATCAACTCGACCACGAAGGTCTATTCCTGCAAGCAATCAAGAACAAGCAAGAATATGATAAAAGCAATCTGAATATTGCGGTATGTATGAAGTATTGATAAAGGTGGGAATCCGTAAGCGGTCTTGGTCTGGTCGTTGGACACAAACGAGGTACACGGGTTGCAATGGCTAACTTTAACTAAACAAATCCCAAGGAAAAAGCTACTAGATGGATCTACTTATATAGGAGCAAGGGGTGGCGGCCAAGGAGGTGGGAGAACGTCGCAAGGCAGCCTAAAACTAACCCTAGGTCGTACAAGGCCAATGGGCCCAAGTGGAGGTGACGTAACACCTTTGGACTTGTAGTTTGACTCGGATTCTGGTGCAGCGTCAGATTGTTTCGTCCATAACTCAACGCTCCGGACGGCTTTTAAGGTGATTCCAACTGTGCTGGAAAAAGCATGAAATCTACTTTCCAACAAAAAAAGAATCACCCAACTCGGAGTCCGTACGAAAAAGTTGTTGAGGTTTTGAGTCAGGTATGTCTGTGCAGTCCGAATCTGAATCCAGAACGTGAGAGACTTGGACTCTATCTTCTCTTGGCCCAAAAGTGACGTGAGAAGACTTTTTGAACAGCACCTAAACTTCTCCTTTTCCCTTATCTTCATATGTGGATTGTACAAATGTCCCATACACCTGCAATTAGACAAAACACAAAAGTATGTGAAGTATTTTTGTTCTGGATAACATAAATATATTATTGAATAGTTTGCACTAGAAATCACCTGACAAATATGCATGTATCCAATATTTTTGGTCTTATCCAAGGTAGTCATGTCCTCATCACAAGCACATGGCCAGGTTAGCTCTTTACCGTCATTTGAGGGTAGATTTAATCCTGCTATTTATCTAGCTTGGGAGCTTGAAGTAGAACAAGTTTTTAGTCACCATGTTTTTTCTGAACTTGAGCGAGTACGAGCTGCCACTAGAGCATTTACTGGTTTTGCTTCTGTTTGGTGGAGTGTGCATTGTAAGAAAAACATTGATAACCAACCCACAACTTGGAAAGATTTGAAAGATGTAATGAGAAAACAGTTTTTCCCTCCTTACTATCGTCGTGAATTGCTTCGCAAATTTGAACAATTTAAACAAGGCAATAACACTGTTCATGCTTACTACCAAGAGTTCAAATCTTATATGCATCATTGTGACATAGAAGAATCTGAGGATGATACAATGAATAGATTTTTTGGTGGTTTGAACCATGATATTCAGGCAAGATTTCAGTATATTCCTCGTTGCATTATCTGGTATGTATGTTCGTGCTTGTACCTTTGAGAGACATTCTGAGGAGGATGCATTGGGTGACTACGACAACTACTATTCCAGTTCATGCTCACCACCGCCGTTGGTTCCTCCACCGTTGCACCTACTAGAGCAGCCCCACCTCGGATTGTGAGCGGCATCATCTCAAGAGCATGGTGCATTGTCTACGTATGTACCTACATCAACTACGCCTTTGCGACAAGGTAACAAAAAGGTATTGATGATATAATTTCACATGAGAATGATGCATCCCTAGTTAACTTGAATGCATCATGTGTTGAGTTACCCGTGATTTGAGCACAGCACCTATTTTAGAGAATCTTGATACTGTCATGAATGCGTCATGTGATCAAACAACTGAAATACCAACAATTTTGAGTGCACCCATTGAATTAACTGTTGATGCAAAAGAATCAATGTTTAATCATTTTGATATGACCTCTAATCCTGGTGATGATTCTGTGTTGAATGACTTATTGCATGTTTGCTTATTTAAGCATATTGTAGCATGTAAATTTGATGCAAGTAAGGTTTATTCACCAATGTTGGGATTGTTTAATGATGAACATTATCAATCTTTTGAAATGAATAAGAGCTTAACTTATATGTGCAAACTGAGTTGCAATATTTTCATGCCTTCTACTTCTTGTGCTAATTTTTTGGCTTTAGATTTTATGAACTATGCAAGTTACTCATCTATTCATGTGTCATATATGCAAAAGTCAAGGGAAGTAAAAATGGATGACATATACATATACAACATGTACACCTTGTCTCTTTTGTTAGCCACATTTCAGATTAAGCAATGCCGAGGACGGCTTTGTTTTCAAGAAGGGGAGGATGATGAGGACATGACTACCTTGGATAAGACCAAAAATTTTGCATACATGCATATTTGTCAGGTAATTTCTAGTGCAAACTATTCAATAATATATTTATGTTATCCAGAACAAAAATACTTCACATACTTTTGTGTTTTGTCTAATTGCAGATGTATGGGACATTTGTACAATCCACATATGAAGATAAGGAAAAGGAGAAGTTTAGGTGCTGTTCAAAAGTCTTCTCACGTCACTTTTGGGCCAAGAGAAGATAGAGTCCAAGTCTCTCACGTTCGGATTCAGATTCGGACTGCATGACATACCTGACTCAAAACGCCAACAACTTTTTCATACGGACTCGAATTGGGTGATTCTTTTTTGTTGGAAAGTAGATTTCATGCTCTTTCCAGCACAATTGGAATCACCTTAAAATCTGATGAGGACATCAATACCATTGTTACACCCACAACCCCTGCTGCTATACATACTTGGACCAATTACTAGAGCTCACAAGACGCCAACTAAATTACCAGGTACTTTCGCTTTCTTGGTAATGATTCTAATGTTCATGAGAATATGATGCTGCCTAAATTGGATACATTTGTTTTGCTTACAAATGAAGGGCCTAGCTTGGAGAAGGATGAACATTGGAGCAAGAACACACATGGAGTTGATGGCATGCTAAGGGGATCAAGAACGGAGTTACAAGTGATGATTTCAGGACTTTGAAGCCACCATAAGGAGTGCATGAAGCCTTGGACGAAATATACAAGATGCCACTTCATAATATTCGTCCATAGGCTATTCTAGGTGCTGCGCCACCTTATTATTGGGCCAGGCCCATCTAATTTCGAAATACATTAGTATAGGCTATTTTAGAGTCCGTATGTGTGGGGAAACAAGAGATAGGGTTAGTTTCGACCCCTCCACCAAGGGCCACGAAATTCACCCCTCTTCCTCCATACATACAGCCCTTAGGGCACCGTTTAGACTTGGGTTTTGTTTAGATCAAAGTTCGCCATAGCTGCAACTTCACAGCATGCCGCTTGTGTTCAACGACTGCACAAAGGCGCTCGTAACCCCACCTTGATCAATAAAGCTTTCATCTTATATTCGCAATATCCAGATTGCAATCTCAGTTCTTGCTTGTTCTTCGCTTGCTCGCAGGAAATAGACCTTCGTGGTCGGGTTGATCGTGCTCGGCATGGTCAATAACCTCTCGAGTTGGTTTAGCGATTGCTATATGCGCGACGCCCTCGCACGTCGTAGTCGGATCGTCAAAGTCGACTTCCACCAAAGCGAAATCCACCATCTCATCGAAAGACGGGACACCTTTGCCTCTATCAAGTGGTATCAGATTTCCAGGTTGCTCGGTGAGATTTTACGCTTTTCGTAGTTTAGATCGAGTCTGTTCTTCATACCTATAGTCCACGAAAAAGCCACAAAAAAATTAGGTTAGTTCATCCCATCCGAACCAATCTGAGCCTTTGCATAATCTTTTCTCGATTTGCTTTGTTGAATTTGCGGTTGCATCGTCGTGTCAAGTTGCTGGTCTTAGCGCCTAGTCTTTTAGAGTTTCGAGTTCTGTTCACAGTTGTCACGCCGCCGCTGCCATATACCACCACCACATATTCACCGCCAATCCGAATCCATATACGCCACCACATATCCGCCGCCATCACGCCCATCCGAGTCCACCGCAACATATATCCGCCACCAGTCCGAAGTTCCACCAGATTCATCTCCGCCACCATCCGAAGTTCCACTAGATTCATCTCGCCACCAGTCCGAAGTTCCACCAGATTCATCTCCGCCACCAGTCCTAGTCCGAGTCCAAGAATTGTTGCATTGTTCTCGATTTCCAGATCACGCGATACTCGAAGTCGTGATAAAGAGAGGACTCCCAACGCCCAAGCCATCCGTAGAAGAAAAATAGTTCCAGCTTCAAAAAAAAAAACTAAGTCCGGAAAATTCGGCTAGGCAGTTTTAGACCATTTGTAGACTTTTCCGAAAAAAATTGTTGCGAGCAAAAAAAAAGAGGAAAAAAGTGCAAAAAAAGGAAAAAAAGAGAAAAAAATTCAGAGTGTTCTCCTCCCTTGTTTACGTGTTGCCGCCGTGATTTTGTTGGTGTTCTAGGCTCGCGTCTCTAGCACAGCCTAGCCTAGGACCAACACAATGACCGTCGTTGAGCGTTTATTCAACTTTGCATCTCTGAATTGATTATTGCTGACCTTTTTTGCTACCATATTATAAGCCTTCCCAGCTCCATATACATCTACGCCGTATGTTGGACTCTCCCCGTAATCGCTCTATCCAAGCTTTGAGAGTTTTGACTACAACGGTTGCCGATCACCGCCGCTCTTTGGGTAAGAACTGGTAAGAATTTGAGATTTGCTTGACGGATTTGTGACCGTCCACCACACCACCACCACCACTTCCTAGTAGTCTCAGAGGATCATATTCTTGTGTGTTTCTCTTGCTGCTAACAATGGCAGGATCACAAGCCGATGAGACTGATTGGGAGAACTCGACGAACAAACAGCTACATGATAAGTTTCAGCTAATGATGATTGGACAGGTGCAAGATGTGCTAAACAGATTTGACGAGGCCATGGAGAAGATAGATGGCATTGAGAAGACGTTTGAAACAAAGCTTGATAGCAAGTTTGATGAATTGCTCAAGCGTTTTCCACAACCACCGCCGGCTGCACCTATCGCACCTCTCAAGAACGACAACAACTCGCCCCTTCCGAATCAAGATGGACGAGCTCAGCGTGTTCCTATTGAGCCAGGACAAAATTCTGTGCCGCTTGCCATCGCTGTTGGTGCTTCGTGGCTCCTGCCATCGCTGCTGCCGGTACCGAGGAGGATGATGAGTATGCGGGCGATTATGAGGATGAGGTTGATCAACATCGAACTACGTGCAACCACCAGCACCACAACCACCGTGTCGCCCACATGCAAATAATGGCAATGTTAGGGCTCCCCTCAGTACGAGATCATGACCATCTCCCTAAACTGAAATTGAATATTCCACCATTTGAGGGTAGATATGTTCCTGATATATATCTTACTTGGGAGTTAGAAACTGAACAACGATTTACATGTTTACAATATCCTGAGGAGAGACGTGTTCCTGCTGCTGTTTGTGCTTTCAATAGCTTTGCATGTGTTTGGTGGTCTGAACATTGTAGATTATATCCTGTTCCAGCTACTTGGGCTGCTTTGAAAACTGCTATTGATAGAGGCAAAGGTGTCCCATCTTTCGATGAGATGGTGGATTTCGCTTTGGTGGAAGTCGATTTGACGATCCGACTACGAGCGTGCGAGGACGTCGCGCCTTAGCAATCGCTAAACCAACTCCGAGAGGTTATTGACCACGCCGAAGCACGATCAACCTGACCGCGAGGGTCTATTTCCTGCGAGCAAACGAAGTACGCGAAGTTGCAGCTATGGCGAACTTTTGATCTAAACAAAACCCAAAGTCTAAACGGTGCCCTAAGGGCTGTATATATGGGGGAAGAGGAGGGAATTTCGTGGCCCTTGAGGGTGGGGATCCGAAACCAACCCTATCTCTTGTTTCCCCACACATACGGACTCTAAAAATAGCCTATACTTAAGTATTTCGAAATTACATGGGCCTGGCCCAATAATAAGGTGACGCGAGCACCTAGAATAGCCTATGGACTAATATTATGAAGTGGCATCTTGTATATTTCGTCCAAGGCTTCATGCACTCCTTATGGTGGCTTCAAAGTCCTGAAATCATCACTTGTAACTCCGTTCTTGATCCTTTGCGCATGCCATCAACTCCATGCGTGTTCTTGCTCCAATGTTCATCCTTCTCCAAGCTAGGCCCTTCATTTGTAAGCAAAACAAATGTATCCAATTTAGGCAGCATCATATTCTCATGAACATTAAAATCATTACCAAGAAACGAAAGTACCGGTAATTTAATTGGCGTCTTGCGAGCTCTAGTAATTGGTCCCGATATGTAACAAAGAGGGGTTGTGGGTGTAACAATGGTATTGATGTCCTCATCATCCTCCCTTCTTGAAATGAAGTCGCCCTCGACGAAGCTCATCTTCCTCACCCAAATAAGGCTTCAAATCTGCAATGTTAAAAGTGGACTAACCCCAAAATCTGCAGTAGCTCAAGTTTATATGCATTATCATTTATTTTCTCTAACACCTTAAAAGGACCAGCAGCACGTGGCATTAGCTTTGATTTGCGCAAATCAGGAAATCTATCCTTACGCAAATGTAACCAAACAAGATCTCCAGGTGCAAACACAACATGTTTTCTACCCTTATCTCCAGAAGTTTATATTTAGCATTCATACGCTCAATGTTTTCCTTAGTTAACTCATGCATTTTAAAATCAATTCAGCACGTTCTTTAGCATCAAAATTAACCTTCTCCGAAGATGGAAGAGGCAACAAATCAATAGGTGCACGAGGTAGGAAACCATACACAATTTCAAAAGGGCACATCTTAGTAGTAGAATGCAATGAACGATTATAAGCAAATTCAATATGAGGCAAGCATTCCTCCCACATTTTCTCATTATTCTTTAGAACAGCCCTAAGCATAGTAGACAATGTTCTATTGACTACTTCAGTTTGTCCATCAGTTTGGGGGTGACAAGTAGTACTAAAAGCAGTTTAGTCCCCAACTTAGCCCATAAACATCTCCAAAAGTGGCTAAGAAATTTAGTATCACGATCTGAAACAATAGTATTTGGCACACCATGCAAGCGAATAATTTCACGAAAGAACAAATCAGCAACATTGACAAAGATCATCGCTTTTATGACATGGTATAAAGTGTGCCATTTTCGAGAATCTATCCACGACAACAAATATGCTATCCTCCCTTCTTTGTTCTAGGTAAACCTAAAACAAAGTCCATAGATATATCCTCCCAAGGAACACTAGGTACAGGCAAAGGCATATATAAACCATGAGGATTGAGTCGTGACTTAGCTTTTTGACATGTAGTGCAGCGAGCAATAAAACGCTCAACATCCCGCCTCATCTTTGGCCAAAAGAAATGTGTAGCAAGTACGCCCTCCGCCTTCTTCACGCCAAAGTGTCCCATTAGTCCTCCTCCATGCGCCTCCTGCAACAACAAAAGACGAACGGAGCTAGCTGGAATGCATAGCTTGTTAGCACGAACACAAATCCATCATTAACGACAAACTTGTTCCATGTTCTTCCTTCTTTACAATGCTGCAATACATCTTTAAAATCAGCATCATGCACATATTGATCTTTGATGGTCTCCAAACCAAATATTTTGAAGTCAAGTTGTGAAAGCATAGTATAGCGATTTAGACAATGCATCAAGAATAACATTTTCTTTACCCTTCTTGTGTTTAATGACATAAGGGAAAGTCTCAATGAATTCAACCCATTTAGCATGTCTACGATTCAGTTTAGCTTGACTTTTAATATGTTTCAAAGATTCATGATCGAATGTATAACAAATTCTTTGGGCCATAAATAATGTTGCCATGTTTCTAAAGTCCTAACAAGAGCATATAATTCTTTATCATAAGTAGAGTAATTCAGACTAGGCCCACTCAATTTTTCGTAAAAGTATGCAACAGGTTTGCCATCTTGTAATAACACACCTCCTAATCCAATTCCACTAGCATCACATTCAAGCTCAAAAGTCTTATTAAAATCAGGAAGTTGGAGTAAAGGAGCATGTGTCAACTTAGCTTTCAATACCGTGAAGGCTTCTTCCCGTATGGTACCCCAAACAAAAGGCACATCCTTCTTTGTAAGCTCGTTGAGAGGTGCAGCAATGGTGCTGAAATCTCTCACAAAACGCCTATAGAAACCAGCGAGGCCATGGAAACTCCTCACTTGTGTGACCGTTTTGGGCTGCGCCAAGTCTCAATAGCTTCAATCTTGGCTTTATCAACTTCAATTCCTGTGGAGTAACAACATAGCCAAGAAAAGATACTCGGTCGGTGCAAAAGGTGCACTTCCCAAGGTTACCAAACAAACGTGCATCACGAGAGCATTAAAAACAACACGAAATGTTCCAAATGTTCTTCCAAAGATTTGCTATAAATCAAGATATCATCAAAATAGACTACCACAAATCGTCCAATGAAAGCACGTAAAACTTCGCTCATTAATCTCATGAAAGTACTAGGTGCATTAGTTAACCCAAAAGGCATGACTAACCACTCATATAATCCAAACTTAGTTTTAAATGCTGTTTTCCATTCATCTCCCAATTTCATACGAATTTGATGGTATCCACTACGCAAATCAACTTTGGAGAATATTGTAGAGCCACTCAATTCATCAAGCATATCATCTAGCCTAGGAATAGGGTGACGATAACGAATAGTAATATTATTGATGCCTCTACAATCAACACACATACGTGACGTACCATCCTTTTTCGCACTAGAATAATAGGAACAGCACAAGGACTAAGGGATTCGCAGATATAACCTTTGTCGAGCAGCTCCAGTGACTTGACGATAATCTCCTTCGCTCTCCTCGGATTGGTACGGTATGGTGCACGGTTGGGTAATGATGCACCGAATTAAGTCAATTTGATGCTCAATCCTCGAATAGGTGGTAATCCGGTGGCACGCCTTGTGGAAAGACGCCGGTGAACTCCCCGCAAAATGTTAGTGACAGCAGGGACAAAGAGGAAGGCACGTCCTCGAATGAAAATAATGCCTCTTTGCACACAAAAGCATAGCAAATAGATTTGCTAAAATCTAGCTCATCAATATCAGATTTGGTGGCAAGTAAACATGCACTTTTCAATTTAATTTCGAAGCAACACGAGAGATGGTTTATCATTAGGCTTCATGTGTTGCTCAAAATCTTTTGCCACAATCTGATTTTCACTCTTATTTTTCTCCTGTTTTGCTTTATTAGCTCTATTAATATCATCTTTCAAAATGGACTCAGGAGTCATAGGAAGCAAAGTAATATTTTTATCCTTATGAACAAGAGTATACTTGATTGTTTCTACCATGGTGTACAGAATTTTTATCAAATTGCCATGGTCTACCAAGTAACAAGGAACATGCTTGCATAGGTACCACATCACAATCAACATAATCAGCATATGTAGAGATACTAAAATGCACACGAACAAAGACGTGTTACCTTAACCTTGCCGCTGTTGTTGAACCATTGGATGTAGTAAGGATGTGGATATGGTCTTGTGGTGAGAGATAGCTTCTCCACCATCTCCATGCTAGCCAAGTTGTTGCAGCTCCCTCCATCTATGATGACGCTGAATAGAACATTCCTTCACAACTCCTTTGTATGGAACAAATTATGCCTCTGATTTTGCTCACTTGTGTAACCTGCACACTCAAAACACGTTGAGCAACTAAACATTCATACCGTCAAAGATCTTCAAAGAGCCATGTATTGTTTCTCATGATCGTAATCATCTCCACCGTGTTCCTCATGTGTAATAAGAGCCAAAGTCTCCTCATCATAGTCACTAGCGGACTCATACCCACCATCCTCGGTAGCAACCATCACACGCTGAGATTTGCATTCTCTCGCAAAATGTCCTCTTCCCTTACAACGACGACAAATAATATCACTTGTGTGCCCTGTTGACGCCATGGAAGAAGAACTCAGGCAGGCCCAGCAGTGTGCTCTTGGCGATAGTGGTGGTTGTGCTCGCTTTCTTGTATCACGGTTGGAGGTGGCACCAAGGAGGTGATGGTGCAAAGGAAGTAGATGATGCACGTGGTGTCCACGATGAAGGTCGACCTGCAGAAAAGTTAATGCGCCGCCAATGCCCGCCGATCCTGCACTTCACGCTCAGCTTTACAAGCAAGATGGAATAAACGAGTGATATTATTATAATCCTTATAGTCTAGAATGGTCTGAATCTCTATTTAATCCACCCGTAAAACGTGCAAGCATAGCTTCATTCTCCTCAACAATACCACATCTAATCAAGCCAGTTTGTAATTCCCGATAATGTTCTTCTACAGAATTTTTCCTTGTCTTAAACGCTGCAATTTTTGAAGTAATTCACGTTGATAATATGGTGGAACCCAACGAGTACGCATAGCAGTTTTCAAAGCAGCCCAAGTAGCTGGAACAGGATATAATCTACAATGTTCGCACCACCAAACACATGCAAAGCTAGTGAAAGCACAAACAAAGAGCAGAGAACACGCCTCTCCTCGTGATATTGTAAACATGTAAATCGTTGTTCAGTTTCTAACTCCCAAGTAAGATATATATCAGAACATATCTACCCTCAAATGGTGGAATATTCAATTTCAGTTTAGGGAGATGGTCATGATCTCGCACTGAGGGGAGCCCTAACATTGCCATTATTTGCATGTGGACGACCTGGTGGTTGTGGTGCTGGTGGTTGCACGTAGTTCGATGTTGATCAACCTCATCCTCGTAATCTTCCACATAATCATCCTCGCCGGTACCAAAGCAGCAGCAGATGGCAGGAGCCAAAGAAGCACCAACAGCAGATGGCAGCGCACCAGAATTTTGTCCTCGCTCAATAGGAACACGCCGAGCTCGTCCCATACTGATTCGGAAGGGCGAAGTTGTTGTCGTTGCAGAGGTGCGATAGGTGCAGCCGGCGGTGGTTGTGGAAAACGCGACGAGCAATTCATCAAACTTGCTATCAAGCTTTGTTTCAAACGCCTTCTCAATGCCATCTATCTTCTCCATGGCCTCGTCAAATCTGTTTACCACATCTTGCACCTGTCCAATCATCATTTGCTGAAACTTATCATGTAGCTGTTTGTTTGTCGTTCTCCCAATCAGCCTCATCGGCCTGTGTTCCTGCCATGGTTAGCAGCAATAGAAACACACAAGAATATGATCCTCTGAGACTACTAGGAAGTGGTGGTGGTGGTGTGGTGGGCAACACAAATCCGTGAAGCAAATCTCAAATTCTTACCAGTTCTTACCCAAAGCAGTGGTGATCGGCAACCGTTGTAGTCAAAACTCTCAAAGCTTGGCTATAGCGATTACTGTGGAGAATCAAACGCACGACGAGATGTATGTGGAGCTGGGAAGGCTTATAATATGGTAGCAAAAGGGTCAAGAATAATCAAATCGAGAGATGCAAAGTTGAATAAACGCTCAACGACGGAGATCTTGTCTTTGGTCCTAGGCTAGACCGTGCTAGAGACGCGAGCCTAGAACACTAACAAAATCACGGCGCTGCGCACGTAAACAAAGGAAAAGCACACTCTGATTTTTTTTTTTTTTTTTTTTTTGTTGCGCTTTTTTTTTTTTTGCTGTTTTTTTTTTTTTTGCGAAAAATCACTATAATGGCGAGTGTCTCAAAACTCTTCCTGTGTCAAATCGACAGATGGGCACGAAATTTTTCGACCATTTATTTTTTTTCGATTGCTCGACCCAAAAATCTGAAACGGGTCAAAAAACTTTCTATAACGGCGATCGCTCAATACGCTTAGAAACACCTAAAAATAGGATAGCCAGAATTTTTTTTTATCCCGTGCGTTTTTGGAAAATTTTGGGCCTAAACGGAGGGTGGTTTCCGGACTCTTCTTTTTTTTGGAAACCAACCTCTTCTACAGATGGCAAAAGATTGCTGGAATCCGAAACCTACTCAGACAAGGAAACACGAATCGGAAATTAGATGGATCCCGAAAACAAATCTAATATGCAAGGAACTCGGATTGGAGGTGGATATATGGTGGTGGTATATGACAGCGGTGGTTGTATATGGCAGCGGTTGTGGTATATGGATACGGATTCGAAGCGGTGGCGGATAAGCGGTGGTGGTAGATGGCAGGGGCGATGATAATGGTGCGGCGGCGTGACAACTTATGACCGTAACTCAAACTCTAAAAGACTAGACTCTAAGACCAGCAACTAGACACGACGATGCAACCGCAAATTCAACAATGCAAATACGAAAAAGATTATGCAAAGGCTCGATCTGGTTCGGATAGGATGAACTAACCCTAATTTTTTTTTTGGCTTTTTCGTGGACTATAGGTATGAAGACAGACTCGATCTAAACTACGAAAAACTGTAAAATCTCACCGAGCAACCTGGCTCTGATACCACTTGATAGAGGCAAAGGTGTCCCATCTTTCGATGAGATGGTGGATTTCGCTTTGGTGGAAGTCGACTTTGACGATCCGACTACTGACGTCGCGAGGACGTCGCGCATATAATCGCTAAACCAACTCCGAGAGGTTATTGACCACGCCGAACACGATCAACGACCACGAGGTCTATTTCCTGCGAGCAAGCGAAGAACAAGCAAGAAACTGAGATTGCAATCTGGATATTGCGAATATAAGATGAAAGCTTTATTGATCAAGGTGGGGTTACTGTGGCGCCTTTGTGCAGTCGTTGAACACAAACGGCACTGCGAAGTTGCAGCTATGGCGAACTTTTGATCTAAACAAAACCCAAAGTCTAAACGGTGCCCTAAGGGCTGTATATATGGGGAAGAGGAGGAATTTCGTGGCCCTTGAGGGTGGGGTCCGAAACCAACCCTATCTCTTGTTTCCCCACACATACGGACTCTAAAAATAGCCTATACTTAAGTATTTCGAGGGCACGCCAACTAAATTACCAGGTACTTTCGTTTCTTGGTAATGATTCTAATGTTCATGAGAATATGATGCTGCCTAAATTGGATACATTTGTTTTGCTTACAAATGAAGGGCCTAGCTTGGAGAAGGATGAACATTGGAGCAAGAACACACATGGAGTTGATGGCATGCTAAGGGATCAAGAACGGAGTTACAAGTGATGATTTCAGGACTTTGAAGCCACCATAAGGAGTGCATGAAGCCTTGGACGAAATATACAAGATGCCACTTCATAATATTCATCCATAGGCTATTCTAGGTGCTTTGCGTCACCTTATTATTGGGCCAGGCCCATGTAATTTCGAAATACATTAGTATAGGCTATTTTTAGAGTCCGTATGTGTGGGAAACAAGAGATAGGGTTAGTTTCGACCCTCCACCAAGGGCCACGAAATTCACCCCTCTTCCTCCATATATACAGCCCTTAGGGCACCGCTTAGACTTGGGTTTTGTTTAGATCAAAAGTTCGCCATAGCTGCAACTTCGCGTGATTTCGCTTGTGTTCAACGACTGCACAAAGGCGCCTCGTAACCCCACCTTGATCAATAAAGCTTTCATCTTATATTCGCAATATCCAGATTGCAATCTCAGCTTGCTTGTTCTTCGCTTGCTCGCAGGAAATAGACCTTCGTGGTCGCCGATCGTGCTCCGGCGTGGTCAATAACCTCTCGTGAGTTGGTTTAGCGACATATATGCTGACGCCCTCGCACGTCAGTAGTCGGATCGTCAAAGTCGACTTCCACCAAAGCGAAATCCACTATCTCATCGAAAGACGGGACACCTTTGCCTCTATCAAAATCCGTCCGGAGCGTTGAGTTATGGACGAAACAATCTGACGCTGCACCAGAATCCGAGTCAAACTACAAGTCCAAAGGTGTTACGTCACCTCTACTTGGGCCCATTGGCCTTGTACGACCTAGGGTTAGTTTTAGGCTGCCGTGGGACGTCCTCCCACCTCCTTGGCCGCCACCCCTTGCTCCTATATAAGTAGATCCATCTAGTAACTTTTCTCTTGGGATTTGTTTAGTTAAAAGTTAGCCATTGCAACTTCGTGTACTCCGTTTGTGTCCAACGACTAGACCAAGACCGCTTACGGATCCCCATCTTTACCAATACTTCATACATACTCGCAATATTCAGATTACTTTTATCATATTCTTGCTTGTTCTTCAATTGCTTGCGTGAATAGACCTTCGTGGTCGTTGATTGTGCTCCGCGTGGTCAATAACCTCTCGGAGTTGGTTTAGCGATTGCTAAGGCGCAACGTCGCACGCTTGTAGTCGGATCGTCAAAGTCGTCTCCACCAAATCGATAGTTATCATCTCATCGAAGATCGACACACCCGCCTCTATCACCTGCCCCCACTCTCATGCCGACTTAGAACCACGACAGTTGGCGCCACCATGGGGCCGTGTTTTAGCGATTTGTGGAGAAGTTGCGGTACTTCGAGTACTTTCATCATGATGACTGCTGGAGTTTTGGTCGAGGGCGCGAGATCCGCCTCGGCGCTCTCACCTTTGTCGCCGACGACTCCACGTGGCTCCGTGGAGGCTCCACTGACGCCGATCGCCCCCCGTCCAGCGGTGCGACGATTTTCAGCGCATGTGTCCGCGCGTTACGCTGCGGCAACCGCCGACCCGTGATCGGTCGACTCCTTTATCGCCACCCGCCGGTCTCCCACCAGCGCAAAGCGCTCTGGTCGGTCGAGGCTCCAGCGGTGGGTGAAGCACGCGTGGCTCGCCAGACAGCCACCGCCTGTGTCGCGCAATTGAGCCCGACGAGTCTCTACGGCCTGCTCGATCATCGACCGCTCCGTCCAGAGATCGTGATCCGAGTGTGATAGCAGTGATCCGCGGCGATAATTCTCATGGTCGACGGACCCGCAGATCCTCGGCTTTGCCCATGGGGGCGGAGTTGGCGGTGGAGGCGATCCCACACAAGACCACGAAGAGTACCAACCCGAGACACTCGACTCTGCGAGAGAGAAGAGCTTCGCATGAGAACATGGATGCCACGCATACTCCCATCGCGGGAAACCTCGAGCCTCGTGCCTTGAGGAGGCACGCCATTAATCTGGTTAACGCTCCGTCTGGAGAACCTCCAGCGAGCACTCGACGAAGCAGCAACGAAGTTCCCGACGCCAATCGACGCCAACTCTTTCCGCCGCTCGGTATATCGAACCCCAATCCAGAATTTAGCAAACGCAACCCGTATAGCGAGTCCATCCAGCCCTCTCACGGAGGTGGCGGAGGTTTGATGCAGATCGTGATTTGCTCCGGGCAGCAGAGACCAGAGCTCAGCCGTGTCGCAGTCATGCAACAGAATTCACAATCGATCCGCCGCCGCGAATACGGTTCGATCGGCTCACGATCCCAGACGCCTCCGCGGCGGGAAGGGCGCGACAACCGGCGAGATCTGTATGGAGACCGACACGACCGAGATGACAGCGCCGAGTGCCCGCTTCCTCCGAGGGATGGGTCTTACGCCCTCGGCGGCAGTGATGACAAAGCGCCGGTCTTGAGGCGAAGAGTTCCACGACCCGTGGAACCAGGCTTCGACGACGCGATCCATTATCGTGCAAGGCTTGGTCGACCGAACAGAGCCCATCGAGGCGGACCGAGAGAGATGCACCCACGAGCAATGAAAGTGCATGTTTCGTCCAGAGTGTTTTAGCCGGGCTATCGAGCCGCAGTGATTCCCCCATTTCAAAGTTGGCAACAGAGTCGCAAGTTCATTGGTGAGTCCAAGCCCAAACTTGGCTCGAGGATTACCGAGTGGCAGTTCAGATTGGTGGTGGGAATGACGAGGTGGCTATGAAGCATTTGCCCCTCATGCTTGAAGGTTCAGCCAGAGCGTGGTTGAATCAGTTACCTCCTAGCAGTATTTACACTTGGGAAGATTTGTCCCGAGTGTTCATCAGAACCTTTGAAGGAACTTGCAAGCGACCAGCTGGTTTGACAGAGCTGCAAGTCTGTGTGCAGAAGACCAATGAGACTCTCCGAGAGTACATTCAGAGGTGGATCACTCTGCATCATACTGTGGAAAATGTGTCTGATCATCAGCGCTTTATGCCTTCAAAGATGGCGTCAAGAACAGAGAATTGAGTCTGAAGTTTGGTCGAACCGGGGACATGACCCTGAGTCGAATGATGGAGATTGCTACCAAGTACGCCAACGGCGAGGAAGAAGACCGACTCCGAAGCGACAAGTACAAGCCAAGTCAGTCGTAGAAGGGAAATTCCAGTCGGAAACAGAAGCGGAAAGCCGAACCAGCAGCTCCTGGAGAGGCTCTGGCCGTCACTCAGGGAAAATTCAAGGGGAAGCCAAAAGGATCCTGGAATCCTAAGAAAGTAAAGGATAAAGAAGGAAACGACGTGATGGATATGCCATGTCACATCCACACGAAGAAAGATGAAGAGGGCAACATCATTTACCCAAAGCACACCACTCGCCAGTGTCGACTCCTGATCCAGCAGTTTTAGGGAAAACAGTCTAAGGACAAGGAGAAGGAGTCGGACAAGGCCGAAGACAAAGAGGACAGCGAGGAAGGATATCCACATGTCAACTCCACTCTGATGATCTTCGCAGATGTGGAAAGCAAGAGTCGATCGAAAGTCATAAACCGTGAGGTGAACATGGTTGCCCCAAATGAAACCAAGTTATCTCGAGATGGTCCCAAACACCCATCACATTCGACCAATCTGATCACCCGACTCATATTGCCACCCCGGAGGCAAGCTTTGGTGGTCGATCGATTTGTCGAAGGCACTCGATCGACGAAAGTGCCGATGGACGGTGGTAGTGGGTTGAACTTGTTGTATGAGCACACACCGAAAGGAATGGGCATCCCGATGTCCCGATTGAGCACCAAGAACATGAGTTTCCACGGAGTCATACCAGGAAGAAAGCTGAGTCACTCGCCAAATAGCTCGACGTGTGGTTTTGGTGATTCAAAGCATTTTCGCAAGGAAAAGTTGACCTTTGAGGTTGTGGATTTTCAGTCGTACCACGCCATTTTGGGGAGGCCAGCCACGCACGGTTCATGGCTCGACCATGTTACGTTTACCTCAAACTGAAAATGCCAGTCCCAAAGGAGTGATCACCGCCACCGTGATCGGAAAAAGGTAGAAGAGTGCTTTCGGAAGGGCTCAAGATTGCCGATTCCTGTGACAGCGGTCGAGTTCAAGAGTACAAGCAAAACGCAGATCCGAGTGATTTGTTGCGTTCCAAGAAACCCGCCAGAATCCATTTTTCACCGCCCGTGAGACGAAGCCTGCTTCACATTCACCCGACCGACCCCAATGCAGCCCCGACCCACATCTCCACAACACTCGACCGAAATAGGAAGAAGCGCCATCCAGTTCCTCCGTGAGAATGGGACATTTTTGCATGGAAGCCACCGACATGCCGTGTTCCTGGGGATCGCTGAGCATCGCCTCGAGTCGACAAGTCAAGAAAACCAGTCAAAGAGCATCTTGGCGGTCCGCCGCCCGTAAGAGAAAGGCTATTGGTGAGGAAGTGGCTCATTGTTGGCGGCAGGATTTATCCGAGAGATATACCACTCCGAGTGGCTCGCTAATGTCGCCATGGTTCCCAAGAAGGACAAGTCACTCCGCATGTGCATTGACTTCAAGCACATCAATCGGGCCTGCCCGAAGATCATTTTCCTCTCCTCGCATAGATCAAATCGCTGACTCGACCGCGGGATGTGAGAGATTGTCTTTTCTAGACGCATATTCCGGTATCATCGATCCGTCAGATGGACCCGACGAAATAAAAATAGCTTTCATCACTCCATTCGGTGCTTCGCTATATCACCATGCCATTCGCCTCAAGAATGCCGGAGCCACATTTATGCGAATGATTCGAAGTGTCTTCTCCAAATCACGGAATGTGGAAGCGATATGGATGATATCGCCGTCAAGTCGCGAAGGGTTCCGACCTGCTTGTCGACCTCGCCAAACAATTGCCAACCTCGGAAGGTATGATATCAAGCTCAATCCTTCAAAGTGCACATTCGGGTTCCAGTGGAAAATTACTCGGTTTTCGCTTCGAGCGAGGATCGATGCTAATCCAGAGAAGATCGGCACTATTCTCCGAATGAAACGCCTGCGGCGAAAGTGCACGATGTCCGAAGCTTCTCGGATGCTTGGCCGCATTAAGTCGATTC
Organism: Aegilops speltoides; assembly: GCA_021437245.1. Lineage (NCBI taxonomy): Eukaryota > Viridiplantae > Streptophyta > Magnoliopsida > Poales > Poaceae > Aegilops > Aegilops speltoides. The sequence continues at coordinate 3,153 of JAHHZJ010002790.1, read as the reverse complement.
ATTTCACGACTCGGTGAAAAGGCATTGCCTCTTTACCGATCGATGAAGAAGGCGCATAAGTTCGAGTGGACTCCGTGGTCGATGCAGCGCTTGCCGAGCTAAAAGCTCGCTCTCCACCCAGCCGGTGCTTGCTGCTCCAATCAGCAAAGAGCCTCTGTTGCTTTATATCGCAGCCACAGGACAAGTCGTCAAGATAAAGGCTTACGGTCGAGCGGGAAGAGGAAGGAAAAGCCTTCAAAGTTCAGCGCCGTGTATTATTTGTCCAAGTCTTGACTCCATCCAAGCAGAGATATCCTCATTATCGAAGCTTGTGTATGGAATATACATGACCACGAAGAAGGTTGCTCATTATTTCTCCGATCATTCTATCACGATTGCCGTGACGCTCCTCTATCGTAGATTCTGCACAACAGAGACGCAACCGGTCGAGTGGCTTAAATGGGCGATTGAACTTCTTCCCTTGATATCAAGTTTGAGGCAAAGGAAGCCATTAAGTCCTGTGCAATAGCAGATTTCCTCGCCGAGTGTATTGAACAACAGCAGCCGATCGAAGTTCACTTGGAGCATTGGACCATGTTCTTCGATGGCTCTAAGATGTCGAATGGTTCTCTTGTCAGTTGTTCTGTTTCCCCGAGGAGATAAGCTTAGGTATGTGCTCCAGATTCACTTCGATTCCTCCAACAATGAGGCAGAGTATGAGGCCCTTTTATATGGATTACGATGGCCATCTCACTCGGTGTCCGTCACTGATGGTCTATGGCGATTCAGATTTAGTGGTCAACCAGTGATGAAGGAGTGGGGCGTGAGAAGCCCAAAGAATGACTGGATACTGCAATGCAGTGAGGAAGCTGGAAAAGAAGTTCGAGGGTTAGAGCATCACATCCCCGATCGAAAAATCAGGCAGCAGATGATCTGGCAAAGATAGGTTCCAAAAGAGAAGCCATTCCGAGTGGTGTGTTTTTGGAGCATATACACACTGCTACAGTCAAAGAAGATCCTTTCACAGAAGAAGCTCCACAGCCCAAGAGTGCCACAGATCCGATCGAGGTTGAGGTCCCAAAGAAGGGTCGACTTGGTCATGGAGGTTTTAGTGGTCACTCCCGATCGGACAATTCCTATATCGCGATATCCTGAGAAAAGAGCTCCCAGAGGATGAGGAAGAGGCTCGGCAGATCGTCCGTTGATCCAAGGCCTTTACCGTTATCAAAGGACAGTTATATAGAGAGAGCCCGACTGGAGTTGGTCAAAAATGCATAACTCCAGAGGAAGGTCGAATCATTCTTAATGATATCCACTCGGGGACCTGTGGTCACCATGCGTCCTCTCGGACCATTGTAGCCAAAGCATACCGAGCTGGATTTTACTGGCCGAGGGCGAATGAGATGGCAAAGGAAATAGTGGACAAGTGCGAAGGATGTCAGTTCTACTCCAATATGTCACACAAGCCTGCGTGAGCTCTGAAGACCATTCCACTCGTCTGGCCGTTCGCAGTATGGGGATTGGACATGGTCGGTCCCTTGAGAACAGGTCGAAGTGGTTTCACGCACGTACTGGTAGCAGTCGACAAGTTCACCAAGTGGATTGAGGCTAAACCAATCAAGAATCTTGACGCCGGTACTGCTGTCATGATGCGGAGCATCCTTCCATCATCCCCATGGACTCTACATCAACACCTACAACACCACAAGGACCGATGACTCGAGCACGTGCAAGAGCTCTTGAAACCGAGGTGACATCACTCCTCTCACAACTCTCCTTCGATTCACATGAGACCTGGTTACTACCTCAAACGGAAACTCTATGCATACTCAGGCACCAAGGAGTCGACCATAAAGAGGCTGGGAAGCAAGGAGAATCGGAAGCGGAAGACATACGCGAAGACGGAGAGGAGAAAGCAACCAGAACTAGGAAGGCCGGACGATCCGGACGGAGGACCGGACGATCCGGACAGCGCCCGGATGATCCGGACCCCGGTCCGGACGATCCGGCTAAATCGGCCGAAGGCAACATAACCTCCACGCTGAAGCCGGATCATCCGGACCCCGGCCCGGATCATCCAGATCCCGCCCGGACATCCGGACCACCAGCCGGACATCCGGCCCTGCGCCGTCACCAGTAGAGCACCCGGACCATCCGGGCCCCCACCCGGATCATCCGGACCAGCCCGGATCATCCGGACCCTCGTCCGGATCGTCCGGCCAGCGCCTGCGCGCGCGTGTTGGGCTGAGCCCATGTACCCCTTTGATAGAGGCGGGGGTGTCCCGATCTTTCGATGAGATGATAACTATCGATTTGGTGGAGACGACTTTGACGATCCGACTACAAACGTGCACGACGTTGTGCCTTAGCAATCGCTAAACCAACTCCGAGAGGTTATTGACCACGCCGAGCACAATCAACGACCACGAAGGTCTATTCCTGCAAGCAATCGAAGAACAAGCAAGAATATGATAAAAGCAATCTGAATATTGTGAGTATGTATGAAGTATTGATAAAGGTGGGGATCCGTAAGCGGTCTTGGTCTGGTCGTTGGACACAAACGAAGTACACGAAGTTGCAATGGCTAACTTTTAACTAAACAAATCCCAAGGAAAAAGCTACTAGATGGATCTACTTATATAGGAGCAAGGGGTGGCGGCCAAGGAGGTGGGAGAACGTCCCAAGGCAGCCTAAAACTAACCCTAGGTCGTACAAGGCCAATAGGCCCAAGTGGAGGTGACGTAACACCTTTGGACTTGTAGTTTGACTCGGATTCTGGTGCAGCGTCAGATTGTTTTGTCTATAACTCAACGCTCCGGACGTATTTTAAGGTGATTCCTATTGTGCTGGAAAAAGAGCATGAAATCTACTTTCCAACAAAAAAAGAATCACCCAATTCGGAGTCCGTATGAAAAAGTTGTTGGCGTTTTGAGTCAGGTATGTGTGTGCAGTCCGAATCTGAGTCCAAAACGTGAGAGACTTGGACTCTATCTTCTCTTGGGCCAAAAGTGACATGAGAGAACTTTTTGAACAGCAAATAAACATCTCTTTCTTCCTTATCTTCATATGTGGATTGTACAAATGTCCCATACACCTGCAATTAGACAAAACACAAATGTGTGTGAAGTATTTTTGTTCTGGATAACATAAATAGATTATTGAATAGTTTGCACT